>JAVQKC010105442.1:0-10805 GCA_036025475.1 Philypnodon macrostomus | reverse complement strand
GTAGTAGTAGTAGTAGTAGTAGTAGTAGTAGTAGTAGTAGTAGTAGTAGTAGTAGTAGTAGTAGTAGTAGTAGTAGTAGTAGTAGTAGTAGTAGTAGTAGTAGTTGTTGTTGTTGTTGTTGATTATGTTTTGTTTTTTACACATTTGGGCCTCAGGTAGCTACAGATTCCATAAAATAAAAAGCTAGTTAGGGTTTTAGGGTTGGGGTTAGGGTTTAGGGTTAGGGTTAGGAGGGTTAGTGTTAGGGTTGGGGTTAGGCTTAGGTTTAGGGTTAGTGTTGGGGTTGGGGTTAGGCTTAGGGTTGGGGTTAGGCTTAGGTTTTGGGTTGGGGTTGGGGTTAGTGTTAGTGTTGGGTTTAGGGTTAGGGTTTTAGGCTTGGATTTAGGCTTAGGGTTGGGGTTAGTGTTAGGGTTAGGGTTTAGGGTTAGTGTGATTTGAGTGTGGTTTGTTGTAAGCCCTTACAGTGACCTATTTCTAGTCTGCAGCCCACAAGTTGGACTCCCTTTCCCTATAGATTTTATAGCAGCATACACCTATACATTTCACTCAATTGTGAAGCATCCGCTCACCCCAGTTATCCCAGCCCTAAATGACCAAACCGCTGCTGTAAAAAACACTTTGAGGCTAATCATTTGTTACACTTTAATTGATTCTAATGATGCCACCCTTTACATTGGTCTGGATTAATATATTTCAACAGTGAAGGAGGCCCCTGTGAAAAGTGCAGTCTGTAATTTTAGACCCTGAAAATACATCCCGCTGAAAATCTGTGGTGAGACGAGGAAATGATGTTGGCTTACAAAGACCGACTGACCCGACGTATGGTACCCACAAGTCCTGGAAAGCCTGGAAAGCCTGGAATATAGGTGGACAGTTCAGTTCATGGGAAAGTTATGTGGAAAGGAAAAGTCAGTCAGTATCTTATTTGAGAAATGTCTTATTTAAGTTTTACTGCAGCATACATTTCACTTGAGTAATAATATTTTTTACAAAGGGCCTCATGAAGCTCATACTATACACTTTCCTAGTTCAGGCATGGTTTAGACATTATTTAGTCCTGGTTTTGGTTAAGTTGTGGTTTAGAGGTAAACAGTTCTACTATTATTAGACGTGGTTTAAATGCTTGTTTAGTTGTGGTCTAAAGCTGTTTTAGTCCTAATTTAGACCTGGTTTAGTTCTGATCCAGACCTTGATTGGTTCTAGATTAGACCTGATTTAAACACCCTTCAAACCTTGGGCCCCAGATCAGCTGCACTGCCAGCCTGATGTACGGCCCTGGTAAAACTTCAAACTGAGTACTTTGTGTGAGGATTACTATTCCAACCACCTCTGCTTACCTTAGTGACGTTTTCCTTTTCCTCTGAACATCGTCTTCAAGCTCAAAGGTTTACTGCTGAATCTCTACTGCCATCATGTGTTTCAATTGCAGTACTAAAAATCAGGGATTGACAAACTCTTTTGCTCACTGGCCAGAGTGGTTCAGTGGATTTTGGCCACAATTTACATGTTTTTTAGTAGTAGCTTATTATATAATCAGGTGAAAATTAATGCTTACCAGTGTGTCTTTTGTTTTATTGGGAGTTAATGAGTTGAAATTGGCTTGACAATTGTAAGCAGGACAAAGCTGGACAAATTCGGCTGGACGAAACTAGTTGAAACTAGTTAAATGTACAGTATTTATGCCGTAAAACCCAACAGGACAAATTGGCTAGTTGGCTAGTGGTCATGTCAAGCCCTGACTAACATATATAATAGCTCTACATGTTCTCTGCTTTGTACTGGGCCTTCACTGCAAATACTGAATAAACAAACCAAAGACAACAGGACACTCTTGAATTCAGATTCCATTTATTTGAGGCTTCTGCAGTTGCTCTGTTTCAAATCCAAGTCAAACACTGTGTTAAGAGGTGCTTGTCTGAGGGTGTGGTTGAACCTGGAGAGATCAGACAAAAAGACAGTAAACCAGGACTCTATACAGAAAGCAGTGATGCCATTTACACAGGCACTGGTAACACATTAGTGGCCTGGCAAGCCAGACTCTCCGGCAGGTCAAACCGCGCGGAGTAATCAGAAAAGTGTCTGTGAAGCGGCTAAATAGACAAATGGAGGTGAATGATTGCGTTAAATCAACATGGCGCGCAGTAAAGAGGAGATAGCTGACGAGGTGTTGTTCCTGTAAAAACACTAACCCTACGGGAGTGAAAAACTTTCGCTACTCCCGGGCGCCATCTTGAATGTTTTGGAGAAGCAAGCCCGACGCTTAACGTAGGCCTATACAGAGAACTCATCTGGGTTGCCAGGCTAACACATTAGGGCCCTGTCCACAACATTATGATTATTCTGGTATTTAAAAAAAAAAAAAAAGAGTATATCAATGTACAAATGCTGTCAGGGCAAAGCAAAGTGAATTGTTATAATTAGGTTGGATAGACAATGAATACAAATCAAGGTAGGGACTTTGAAGTGACTTGGAAATTATTTGATTGCTGTCTACACAAATTAAGCCTGTTATTATACATCTATTTATACCACATTAAATCAATAAGTCCTTTTGACCGACTGTTGTAAAATCTTTTACATTGTGTGAAATGTGAATAACATTTGTATATATATAAAAAAAACAAAAAAAACTTATAGTGTTCAAGAGATTAAGTTCAGTTTTGAATGTATTTTGAATGTATTTTGAGGAACTAAGTCAAAGTGAGAGACATTTTGAATTACTGGTTTATTTTGTTAAATGTTGAGATAGTGAGGTAATAATTGTAAATAAGCATTTCAAGTTACTAAATTGTTATGTCAGCAAACGTTCACAAAATATCCTTGTTTTTGTGAGACGGACGAGGCCCAAGATGCATTTCAATGTCAGTGTACGGTCCTTTCCACTGCATCTTTCTTCACAAAGGTAGTCACTGGATGGAAGTCTAGAATTAAACATGAGAAACAACAGAATTGCACAATACGCCGGCAACGTCTTCAAAGTGTGCATGTTGAAATGGTAAAGACAGGATTTAGTTTGTGAGCAAAAAACTACACTAGAGCACTGTGTATTATCACACACAGAAGCCTTTTCAAAATAAGAGTATGCCTTCCCTTGTTTTGTTTTACATACAGGTAAGCGGCATTTTATTTTGGCACAGTTTGTAACAGCAAGCACTTCACGTCAATATTTTTGGAGAACATAAAATGTGTTCTAGAAATCTTGCTCAGAGGAGGTGTTTTACATGGTTGGAACTACGTATGTACTGGTATAAATGGAGCCATCCCATGATTTTCGCCACCTACTTTTGCCCTACTGCTACCAACCTAGAAATGATTTTGACTCTATTTTTGCCATATAAACCAAAAATAAGGTCTTCTCTGCTAAAATAGTATCAACAAATTAGTGGGGACTAGAAGGACTACATTGTGTATGTCTAAACTTGACTGGCCTAATAGTTGCGTTGACTTTTGCGACACTGGTGACTAGCGACTCAAAACAGTTTAAAACCCAACATTACATAAAGGAATGGACAGATACAGTAAATGGCTTTTCCCTTTTTGGACCAGTATCAAAGCCTGGTGTAAATCATTTAAGCACTGTGAGAAGGGGCTGACCCTTTAGGTTTAAATACATCTTAAAATAAATGGCCAGCTGAAGTGTCCTAAGAGTTTTCAGGAGAAGAGAGTCTTTGTCTTGCGCTCTTGGGCCGACTCCTCAGTGCAGCAGCGGCAGCGGCGGCGGCGTTGGTTTGGCGCTCGGACGGTTTAGCTTCGGACGGTTGGGTCTCGGCTTGAGGCGTACCGGCGTCGCCGACCAGTTCGCGGAGAAACTTGAACTTGGACAAGAAGAGCTGCCACACCACGTACCAGCCTAGGTGTACAAATGTGAAGACGGCAAAGCATGAAATTCAGAATAAAACACCAATATTGTTATATATTCAACATGGTTATGGTATATCAAATGTTTATCTCACCTCATTTAGTCCTATTTTAGACCTGGATTAGTCTTCCTTTAGACCTGGTTTAGCTCTAATCTAATCTTTGCTTTGACCGACCTCAATGAGGGTTTAGACCTACTTTATTTAGACTTTATTTACTCCTGATTTGTCCTCATTATGTCTAGTAAAAAGACAGATGCAACCATTTCCTAGTGTTGGTATTAGCTAAAATTAGCAGCCAGTACAGTCAGTGTTGGTCTGCAGTGAGTGGGCTTTGGGACAAACATGAGCTGTGCCGACTCCTCAGCAAATGGTAAAAATAGACCCCCCCAAACTCCACTAGAAGCTCACCAGTCAACGACATTCAATACATGCTAACACGTCATACACAGGTTATAAATGACCTGGGTGCCATTTCTCCCAAGAGACGTTTGCATTTACACAACCCGAACAAACAACCGTCTTAAAAGTGAACAGTTATGCAAGTGCGTTATTTTCCTTCTGATGTTAAACTTACCAAAAAGCATGAAGAGCAGCGCACAAACTATTGTGGCCACAATGACCAGCACTGTGAGTCCCACACTTTGCCACATCTTAAACGGACGACGGCATTAGTCAGCAGAAACACGGCGTCTTCCCCGTCCTTTGGGCTCAAGTGATAGCCCTTGTAAATCACGTACGGCTTGGCTAGAAACCGAAACCCCAACAGCGGCGGTACATCGCGAGGTCTCGGCTTGTTTGTGGTGTGTAGCGGTTAGCTGCTGTTAGCTTGTTAGCAAACGTAACCGCCGATAGTTTGAGAAAAAAGCCGGCAAAATAAAACAAGCGGTGGCATTGGCTGACACCGACAGCCGGAAGAGTAAAGTCCGTGTACTGTGCGCTACATAACTGCGGAGTGTGTTACGGGCTCAAACAGAGCCGTGCGGACACAAGAAACTGGGTTAAGAAAACAATATCAGCGTCACCAAACGGACTGCTACTGCGGCTGCGCGAAGCTCTGAGACTTCTGGGTAATGTAGTTTCGTGGTGATGATTCTGATTGCGCCCGAACCCTATTATTTTAAAATTTTATCAAAAAAATGAAAGCGTATCCGGTTGATTTGAATGTAAGAGCTTTAGTCCTGGTTTAATCACAAATAATTTAGTGAGTCGCAAATTATACAAATGATAGCCTACTATAATAAACAAACACAATGAAAAGCCACGTGATACACGCAATTAAACGCGCATGGGTTGTTTATACTGTCATGCCAAACCAAACTTAAAGCCACAACATCATAACAGTCGTTAAATTTGACATTTAATTATAACAGAGCATTATTTTGCAGGATAATGACGCTATGGTGCAGAGTTTAACTTCTGTATTTACAGAATTTACTATTTTCACTGAGGGAGCTCTCCCCTCCAACCTTTTCTGGGTCATTACCTGATGGCCCAATTTAACTGAACTCACTCTCATTACTCATCTACAAATAATGATTTAACAGTTGTCAAACAAGCTGAATATTCACAGCAGTTTACTGTCACGTGCAACAGTAATATTCAGCGTAAATATCTCACATTATATATTGTTTTTGTTTGTTTATTTGTTTGTTTTTTGTATAATTATTACCTAAGCTGCAATTGCACTTTCTGTTCACTAGGAGGTACTATTCCTGACATCTGACTCTCCTTTGCACAGACATGTTAATGGGTCACATCCATAAATCTAAAACTGATCATACAACTTAACCAGGCTTCTCTTAGTTTAGATACTGTACTTCCCTCTGTTATTTAGCTGAAATGCTACCCTCCCAAATAGAAAGAACATAATATATTTACTCAGCACATTTTGTACGCAAATGTGCTTCAAACAAAGGTTAACAGAACAAAAAGTCAAACAAACGGAGGTAAATGCAAATGAGGACAGCCCGTCTAAGCCTTTGTTGTCATGTAATGTGAGCATATTTGCATATAAGAGACACGGAGAACAGGTCACGCTCAAGGCATGTCAGAAATGTGCCCTGAGTAACAAAGACACAACACAAACAACACAACGATCAGCCTAACAACCGGTGCCAAATCACACAAAAGAAGAAAAATTATAAAAAGGAAATACATTTTATAATAGTTTTCTCTTTTCCAATATGATTTCATCTCTATATGTACAGTACCTGTGATACCTAGACCATGTGAAGTAAACGGACCCTGCACTTGATCAAAAATAAAGATAATACATGTCTTTTTCTGCCTCCATCTGGTTCCCTTTTGCCTCCTCCTGAAGCTGATACTTTACCATATTTTTGAGGAGTTTGAAAAAAGATCATTGTATTGTGTTGAGCAGACCAAGCTTTTTATTTTCTTTTTCTTTTAAATGGAAACTTTGTGTGTTCAGTGAGGGGGTAGAGAACATTAGCACTACTCAGGGTTATTCTGGAACAGGCTTTATGCAATAGTTCTCTGATTTTTTATTCCGGATTATATTGTATTATATTATATTATATTATATTGCCACTTATGTCCTTTTGGTGCCAACTTTTATGGCATTTTGGAATAAAGTTAAAAATTGATGTTTTATTATATTGTAGTATTGCTTGTTTGTTAGTTTTGGGTAGTAAGCCCATCCAGTGACAGGAGTCGTAAATTAGCTAAAGCTATAAACTCTATATGCATGACATCAGCCACCCTTTGTATTGTATCTATGTTTTATGCATTGTCCCTGTCAAATAAACTAATCAATACATAAATAAGTGGTATAGTTGCAATATAAGGCTAAATGGTTAAGATAGCCTTAGCCTTAATTCTGTGAAGAAGCACAGGCAGCTCATCATAAACGTAAACGTCAATTCCCTTAAAATGTCACTTTTACTATTAAACTAAATTTGTTTAACATAAATGAATATCATTTTTAGGGACCAATCCAGAAATGATTCTGAAAAACCAGCGTGTGTCATGAATCAGTGGCCACATATATTGTTGGCTGTTGTCGTCATAGTTAGATCAATTCACTTTAGTAAATAGTTAGTACTCAGCTACATTCACTAGGGTTGACACAGAGAGAGATCGTGTCCGCTGGATCCAGAACTGCTGATAGAAAGTACTTCATATCAAAATGCCAGTACAAATCTTCATTCAGCAAAAATATTGACAAAGCAATACTTGTTAGTAATCATTTATTTAAATAATCTGCAGTAAATAAAAATACACACCAGAGAACTTTCATTAGCCTAAGTGCAAACACAGGAACACATGATAAAACAATATTTATGCATATTATTACATATCTTTGTCTCCTAAATCAACATTGTAAAAATCATTTGAGATTGTTTATGTGTTACTGACTGGATCCGTAGCCATTAGCTATGACTTTGTAAAGTAATGTTGATCATCAGAAATACCAGCATCATAAAAGTGACACAAACTAAATTCTGTGTAAATCTTTACATGTACAAACTTTTAAATAAAGATACAATTTGTATCAACAAGACACTGCCTCTCACTGTTTGTGAGGCAGCTTTAGTTCAACTGTAAAGTGGATACCACTTCACATTACACCAGGCTTTATACAGGAGCCCATAACAGGCCTGTTTCGGGATAGAGAACATATGTCTTCAAAAGTAAAGGCTAAATACACTGTATCCAAAGAGAGCTAACAGCACTCAACTTTCATTAGCTGTTGCGGATATGGGCCATGATGTATACATTACATTCCTCTAATATTGTTTAAGAACTATCCCACAGCAAGCAGACTCAACACAAGGTCCACTATAGTCCAGTCTACTCCATCACACATCATTGTCATGTCCAAGAGTCGTCCTTTTTTGTGCAAATGTTTATTAACTTTATAAAAGATGCTTTTTAAACCTTCACCAACATTTAGCTTTAGAATGTTTAACTCATGGCCACCCCTTGACTCTGCAGCATCAGTATCTCTCCTGCCAATTTCTGTGGATCCAACACATTTGGATTCAACTGCATGGCTTTATCGACCAGCGGCGCACTGAAAATCGCCAGCAATTTCTTCCGGATCACCTCCCTTGGGTCTTTATGTCTGGGACTGGCTTGGTTTGGGTCCCATTCCTCTGGTACCCCACCCATAAGTCTGGGGTTAGCCCCAAAGGGATCGGACCAGTACATCTGCTGGGGGGGAGGTCTGTGGAGCCTATGGGGAAAGTCCGGAGGATGGCTGTAGACATGCATACCCCCGCTATAAGGTCCGTAGTTGGGGTAAGGAGGCATACCATAGGCTGGGTAGTCGGAGCAGCTTGTCCGCTCTTGATGCTGGAAGCCGTGGCATGATGGCGATAATTGACTGCAGGGGGCGCTCTGGGGACAGCTGTACAGGCTAGTCCCATAGAATGATCCATAATGCTTGTCTCGTAAATCATTTGGCTGCGGGTCAATAGATCCTAAGCCAGAGTCAAGCGCGGACTCACTATAACCATGCTCCAGTGAATTTTGTAATTTGTGATTTTTCTCTTTTTTGCAGTGACTTTTTTTGCACTGTCCTTTTTTGTCTCTGTTTTTCCGAGAGGGGTGGTTGTCCTGGTGGTGGTCCTTGGGCTGTAATGGGGTGGAAGTGAGAAACATTTTGGCCATGTCCTCGACCAGGGAGAGGCTCTGTCCCGGGGGAGGAGTGGAGTGAGACGGGGGGTGACTCTGAGATGTCCGAAGTTCATCCGCGAGGGACTGGTTCGACTGTCTGGGGCGCTCCGGGTGGAGGAACTTGCATTTGAGTCCATAGGTGCATTTATTTCCTGGAAAGAGAAGTTCAATTGGTTAAAATGAAAATTATTTGATCAAAAAATATTATGAATTCCGTAAATGTTATCATTGCTCAGCTCTCTCTCAGGCCAACTGTTTGTATAATAATATTAAATTCACCTAACACCTCAACATAACACCTAGGCTTCAGCAGCTGATTGCTACAGCTAAGTCTCGACTCACCAAATGTCACATTATACAATATTTTATGCACACTTTATGTAATCAAATGATAGCCCTCACCATAAGGACAGTGCTGTTTTTTCTGGGTTTTTGGAAACTTCCGGAGAAAGTTGTCCAGAGTGGGTCCATGTCGTCCTAAAGGATCTTCAGGAGGCATGAACCTACAAATAGATCCCATTTATAACATAATACAGAATACTTAATATTCAGAGACGCACCCGGTGCAGAAGAAAATCCAGACTCACTTGTTATTGATGAAGGTGTACATGAGCTGCCTCTCCTCAATGAAGCGTTTCCACTCGGGTTTCTCTCGTTGCAGATCCCGGTAAAGGTCGTTGGAGAGGATGACCCCGTCCGAATCGACCGCTGCCCTAACGATGTAGCGGTCGTCATGGCAAACCACTCGTTTCCCGGCGACACGTTTTGACGGAGTGAAGACCAGCAGCTTCTTCTTCTCCAGCTCTTGCAAAATGTGCTGATCTAGAGATACAATACAGTAAAAACATAAATAAATGAAATAATAAAAATAACAGATTTATAATGCCTTCTCAAAGTGCTTACAATTGAGTCATTAATTCATTCACACACTGATGGTAAACTACCTCTGCAGCCACAGCTGTCAAGGGGCAGACTGAGACGTACAGCAGCAGCCATACCTCAACTTGACCACTCACACTTTCATTTATACATGTATAATATTCTTATTATATACCTCTATTAAGAATATACACTTTATGACCAGCATAAAATGTATTTGATCATAATGGGCAACAACAGAAACTTTCCCTCCCTGCACCACACAATGAACCTTGACCGATGTGCTGATTCTGGTAAATTCTACATTTGCTCCAGCAATGCAAAATGTAGGTCAACAAAACTCAGAAACCCCACAAAATAACCCAGGATGTCTCTGCACAGATGATCCACTGATAAGTTCCACTGCATAAGAAATCAAAGAAAACTCTAGAGTGGGGTTTTCCCACAGAACACCTCGATGCTTGTGCTAAATTTGATCAAAATACACATGTCTCAGTAAAAATATAGTTTGGTTGTTTTGCTACTGGTTTGGTTTATAACATTATTCAAATATTGTACCGTAAATATTGTACCGTAACGTTAGGCTCAAATAACAGTGTGTGAGACTATTACTGGGTTGAGCACATACGGTTTCAAAATGACAAAATCACAAACCGTTCTTGTAATACGAGCTGAAGGAACTGAAACACGCATTAAAAAGATAAAAAATACCATTAGGGTTATCATAATACTTCCGCATAGAGCCAGTCTAAACAGCTTTGGGAGAAGATTGAGGATTGGAGCCAAGAATATTTTCAGTATTTTTAGATGGTTTACATTATTATTTTAACTGAAAAAGCACTGAATAATTCTATAATATTTGATATGGTCTGTTTAAAGGTGTAGTCCGTAAGTTAGAAAAGAAAAAAGAAAATATATATATGCTTAAAACTGACTATCTGACCCTGTTCTACGATGTAAAATAGGTAATCTGAAGTCTGTAGAGGAGGGACTACAATGAAACTAGTGCTCAAGGCGGTAACAAAGTCTGATCTGATGACTGTAGAGGCCTGGGAAGGGACTAAAGTCAAATAATAATTAAGACAGATACTGCATTTTTTAAATAAAAAAAAATAAAAATGCACCTTTTAATACATATACCATGTACCCAATAAAGTCACACCTGAGTAGTCATTATCATTGTTTGATTGCGGTTCAAAGACATGGTTAGAATTTTTTTATATATATTTTCTGTCAAACTGAACTAATGCATTTAAAATTAAGTTAGCCTAATGATGAAATCTAGATTACGGTGTTGTTTTTTTTTCCCCCTCCTTGAACCGCCACCTTACCGTGGTGGAGGGGTTTGTGCGCCTGAATGATCCTAGGAGCTATGTTGTCGGGGGCTACATGCCCCTGGTAGGGTCTCCCAAGGCAAACAGGTCC
>JAVQKC010105430.1:0-10916 GCA_036025475.1 Philypnodon macrostomus | reverse complement strand
TGTGATTGGTGTTTGGTGGTGGTCGGAGGGGCCGTAGGCGCTTCCGTCAGTGTGCCCCAGGGCAGCTGTGGCTACATAGTAGCTTACCACCATCAGGTGTGACTGTAGAGTGAATGAATAGTACAAAAATATGTAAAGTGCTTTGGGTGTCTTGAAAAGCGCTATATCAATGGAAGTTAATAATAATAATAATAATAATAATAATAATAAATATATTTAAAAAATGGACTCAAACTAAATCAAAATCATCTCTCTGAAAAAGTGGGTACCTTATTTAAGTCATCTAATAGAACCTCCAGCCGGCCTCCACAAACCATAACAATAATCAATTACAAATATTACAATAGGTAATTATAATTATAGTGGTAAAAGTGGATTTAATTAAACTTTCTTCTCTGCTTTAGCACAAAACCAAAAATAACCAAATGTACCTGAGTATAATTTTTTCTTTTCCCGCTACTGGTAAGTCTGTTTAATTGGCTACAGATTTGGCTTCTCCCCACTGCTTTACAAGTCATTAATCACAGTCCTCGCTTGACCTCCAGATGTTTGATGAAAACCACAATCTTGAGCACTCTTTTCAATGGCCCGGAGTTATCTTAAGTCACTTTATCTCAAATTGCAGGAGCCTTTTGTTGTGAAGTCACTAAATAATTGGGGGAATGAACTTGGTGAAGGTGCTTGGCCCTTGAGCGATTTACAAATTTAGAAACACTGGAGCCCTCCTTGTTCAATTTGCTTTAGACCAGATAGCTTCCTTCACCCACTGCAGCCAAACACTGTTTATTTTCCAATGCCCCCATCATTATTCACACAGCCCAAGAAGATCTGTGTTCATCTATTAAGTACAGTACAAAGAGTAGTGGAGAATGTGAGAATGGACGTTGAGAGTACACTTAAAGATTGTTCACAGAGAATAGGCTCTTCTTTCAGCCTCTTAAGAGACATGAGCACTTTGAAGGAGATGTCCATAATGTTGTACCTGCTACTATTAATAGAGCATTAATCTTGATGGTAAATGGCCTACAGAGGCAGAGCACTTACAGTACTGTGCAAATCTTTTAGTGTGATGGATAATAATGGCAGCAAAGATTATAGGGGTTTATTTGCGTTGTATCAAATGATAATTGTACGAATTGATCAAGATCAGGATTTTTTTACTATATTACCATTGTGACTTAAACCCATTACCTTGGCTTCTATTAGTGAGTTCTATATATATCTGGTTTAGCTACACAATCCTGACCTCAACATCATTGTCTGAAATTGCATGGAGAGATAGAAAGATGTGAGCAGCCTCCAACGACAAATTAAGACAACGAGAGGAATCTATGTGTCCTTCTAATAATGTATAAAAGTGGACTTCTGAATGCAATTGTGATCACATTTTGTAAACTGATAAAAGAAAATATATATTTTTTAATCAGCTATTTACCTAACTGCATGTCTTTAAACCTTCCTACAGCATTTGCATAGTAGTTCTGTAAGCCAATAAGCCATGCCTTACATTTCTTTGTACCCCAGAGCTGCTTGGCCAAGCGTTGGAAGGCAGGATGGTGTCAGAGGGTGTCATTTGTCACCATGTCCAGGAGCCAGATTACCTGTCAGATTAGGGACCGCCCCTGTCAGATGCACAGACAGGTGGCCAGCCCAGATACATCACCATGGCTCTGCTCCCAAACACTCAGGATACACATCAGATAAACACTGAAAACTTCTCATTTACCCTTTTCCAAATATTATTCATTTTGATTATGCTCATTGGACATTTGAAGGTCTTCCTCGACCTTCTCAAAGTGCGCTAAATATTTAATACCTGACACCTGCTGCAGACCGCTGTAGGATCCCTGATAAAACTCAGTGCCATTCATCTTTGTAAATATTAATTTTCCTTTAGCCACAGGACATGGATTTGAATATATATTCATGGTGCGTTTCTGACTGAGCTCCACTTGTGCATGCTTCAAAGCGCCTGTGTCTGACCTCCTCCTGTGTATACACCAGAATCTAGTCCTTCAAGCTCAGACTAAGAAAAGAGGAGCAAGATGACTCAAAGAGAATGACACATCCAGAGATATGGGAGCAATAGTTTAAAGAGCAGCATACATTGACTATTAGGCTTGGTTCTGTTACTAAAAGGATCAAATAACTAGGCCCCATACGTCTGCCCCATACGTCTGCTACAACTGTCACCAACGGGCACCTTAATCAGACATTGTGTGATTTCGAAGGGTTTTAATATTGTTAAGAGGTTTCTAGGGTCCCATAGGGGTCATAAACATGGGGGCGCTATAGAGGCATTCTTTATTTGACCTCTGTAATGTGCCTATGTACATATTTGAGTTATTGTGTTCACAGCTTAAGGTCATTAATTAATTAATTGTTTCATTAATATTCATCGCAGAAGTACCAAAATCAATCCAGTTCAGTGTCTTTATGATATCTGCCTGTGTGTAAAAGTTTAAACTGATCCGGCAATACATTTTTGAGTTATCGCGTTTACACATAGTTTCGGTGACGGCGGTGATTCCTTAATATTGACATTTTTGATGATGTTCATTATAAATCGGTCACATGTTCAAAAGGATGTCATGAATGAGAAAAGCACAATAAAAGTCACTAAACTGTTAAAAACGCAGTACAGTTCAGTCTAAATGCTAAATATACCATTTTTACTTAAGTAAAATTGCTATTATTTGACAGTTTTCAGAACATTTTAGAAGCTATAGTAAAATAAATAAATGATGATGTATTATTATTAATAGAAAATCATACACTTACACAACCTTGCTTGCAATTATCAGAAGTACACAGGAAGTCAAGACGTATTCACACCTTAGGAGATGATCCAAAAATAGTTTGTGTTGGAAAGGCCAATGTGTGGGCCGAATGAGACATTGGCCTAGATAGAGATCCATAGGGCCCAATTAGGCAGGTATGGAGGAAATCCTGATACTTGCTGTCACAGATGATGAACACATTTCTCATTGGTTTATACGGAGATCAACATATATGAAACTCATTAAAGGTGTTTAACAAGGGAGCGGACATGCAAAGGTGATTGTATGTTTATCCTTGACATAAAAAGATTAGCAGTATAGTAATTATATGTTCACGAAGCGGTTATTTATAATTATCTTGGCATCTTGGCAGCAGAGAGTACATATCACTAAAATGAGCTGCAATACAAACAATGATAGACTATTCTCTTGTAATACACCAAGTCTGAAGCATCTATGCAATTTTAATACATTTTTCATGTTAGTTCAGCCTCAGGTCACATAATCAAATGCATTTTTTATTGAACAGCAAGAAATAACTAGACAGAAGAAGAAGAACACTAAAACAAAGATGATAAAGCGGCAGCCTTGATATATCCCAACTGATAAATTAATATATGTATCATTACTCACACTGATAATGTGTGTAAACGATGACAGAGAACAGTAAGCATGTGAAATGTCATGTGAACAGGGGAGAATATATCATCACCACATATAAAAGTCAAATACCAATGACATAGCATCCATGGCCTGCACCTTTGACTTTTTCAACAATAAAATAATAATGTATATGAAAGATACTAAGGCAACTTGAAGCATTATCAGTAAAGTTATACCATGTCTAGCAGTATAGTGCATTCAAATGTAGCTTTTGCTCTTTTTGTATATTGACTGTAAAACACGTCAGTAAGTAATTCTCACAAATCATGAATGTTTTGTTCATTTCAAAACACACTTCACACTCAAGACACTTTATAAACATTATAAAGACAGAATTTTTATTTATGTCATATTTTATGCATTTGTCTGTGGGTAAAATGTTTCCCATTATTCCCAAACAGCAATATAGATTATTTTTTAAACAGCTATTTCTATGCAAAACACAATAAAACACTGTACAGCCGGACGCTCACGGCTGCTCCTGTGGCTCTGAGATGTATTTGACGCAGCAATACGAGCTACATGCATGAGACAGTTCATTGTGGGGGTCTGAAAAAGTGAAGCATTTTTTTAAAAATCTGATGCTGTGGAATTTCAATAGTCATTAAAATGAAGGTGACCTGTTTGTATTTACTTGGGTTTGATAATGCTCAACTATAACCCTGATTCTGAAAAGGCTACAGAACAGTGTGAATTTTAGTATGCTTTCAAAATGATTCACTTTAGTGTTCAGTGCAAAATGCAAAGTGGGACGGAAATTGCATTTTTGGTGGATTTCTATCGCCAACGAGAAACAGCACACAACATCCAAAAACGGTGTAAAGAACCCTACTCATCCTTCAAGATGTATTGTATTGTATTCTGTATATGTTTGAAAAATAATTTAAAATAATAATAATAATAATAAATAATTTAGGATTTTGTAAAATGAAAAAGCTATTTATCTAACAGCATGTATTCAAACCTGCGTAAAACATTTGCACATTAGTGTTTATGACAATAGAAGATATCACATCACAGATATGAATGTACAGTGTTTTGTCTAAAACAGTGACACTAAGTATTATGTGCACTTTGGACTTTTGAACAGTAGAACGCCTTTTAAAACCACTATAGGATTTCGCCACAGCCATTCTTTCTGTGAAACGCAGTAAAAGCAGTGTAGAGAGAGGACCTTGGTTCACCATTAGATAGAGACAAGGGCACCACACACACACACACACACACACACACACACACACACACTGTGTGGTCTCACAGAGGAGCAGAGGTGCTGACTGGCCATAACCACTCCCACACGTTAGTCAATAATGCTTTCTCATGATTTAACATTGGTACTTGAATGTGCCAATAATCCAATTATACTATGTTTGTTTTACGTACACATGTTAGCAGAACAAAAAGAACATCCACAAAAGGAAGGCACTAAAACAGGGCAATCATGGCATATCATGTGATCAATAGATTAGGCATTGAACACATTCAGGCCATAAAGATGATATACAGTAAGATCAGCAGATGTGTTATGTCCAATCAGAGACATATACATTACTTCAACAAGATCTTCCCCATACTGATCTTTACATTAGGTCTGTTAGTTTTATCTAAGGATCCACTGCCAAGCCAAGTCCACACTCAGTTCCTCTCAGATGAAAACGGAAAGAGCAGTGTCAGCACAAAACTTTAAACTGCTTTGAGGTTTTTAAAAGGGGTTAATTTAATTAGATCTTGATTTTATACAAACTAAAAAAATACACACAATTCTGAATGTTGTGCTAATTAAGTAAACCTGACACCACCTCATCATTTTTTAAACAATGGCCTTTATTTGATTTAATTACTATTATTATTTAATCACCGTTTCATTAATTACTAAAGGTTGGAGTCAAGTCACATCTGTTGCTAATCAACTAATCAAATGTATGTCTCTACCATAGCAAAAAGATTCAATGGTCTATAGAGGGTCAGTTCAATATCCAATTCAGTGTATGTTTAAAACAACTAGATACAAAAAGATTGAAGCTGTTTAGGTCAGACCCGACTTTGTCTAGGGCATGGGGTAAATGCAAAATCTAATATAAAGCATGGATGAGTTTACTTTTTTATTCAACTGTGCGTACGGATATTTCTGGGTACAATAACACTTTGTAAATACCATACTGAACATTCAATATATAATGGCCATCAATTAAAACCAAAGATAACAATTCACATCTGAACCAAAAAAAAAGCCTCTAGACTTACTTATAAATTAATAATTTTAGTAAAGGTCGCCTCTTTCGCATGCAGCCACTGCCTTTACCCTTTAAGGCTACCATGTTGATTGTCATTTCTTAGAAGGCAATGAGCTAATGTTCAAAAAGCTACTATTGTGCACTAACTAAAGAGCACAAGAGTCTATTTTAGATTAATAACCTCAAATAAACCACCTGAAGCTTGAGACGATATTTCACAATCTGAACCACTTTACTTAGTTTCCAAAAACTTGAGTGAAGCAGAAACGTTGCTCCCCAAGAAGCCCGCAAATCAGTATCAGATGCAGAGCTATGGCTTTTTGTATTTATAGAGATGCTTTTGTAAGATGAGACGTTTCTTCTTCACTCGTACGCCTTCACTTCCACATTTCCCACAGTGCTTACATGTTGTTTCATTATGAGCATTGTTATTTATTGTTTTCATTTCTGTCTCGGTAAAAGGCTGTGTGAAAAGAGCTAGCTGGAATAAAAATGAAAAATATGCTCTATTTCTCTTGTTGAGTGCCAAAGCTTTTAGTTGGGAGCTGTGCGTCAGTCTGCACTAGGCAGGCTTCACTTTCAATAGACTTGTGTGAAAAATCTTTAAAAAACCAATGAAAAAGTTTTACGTCTTTGTGATAAATTGTGTCATGTTTGTGCGAGTGTGTTTCTATAGGTTACTATGCAAATTGAAAGTCTCACACTGTGTCCAATTAAACCACCTTTTTTCTGCTCGCCTGCTGTGATCTGCTTCAAGTCCTCGGAGGTGACAGCAGAACTGAGTAAGATCTCTCACAGGGCGGCTCTGACAGATGATCTGATGGGAGAAATGAGTTGTCAAATATGCTACAAATTCACCAATGCAAGCAGTTAGACTAGAGAGTATTAAAGTACAATAAAACTGCACTGAACTATGCTGATGCAACAAGCCAATAATGCCAGTTTTCATGTTTGTGAAGGTGTTTGGGCTCCAGAAATGATGATACAGTATTTATTTACATTTATTTATTTACAGGCCAAAATGGTGTCATCACAGGGCAATCGTTAAAGGTAGTGTTTGATATCTTTGATTGATTGAGTGTACATCCTCAAGCTATCATGGTCTGTCTTAGGAACTCAATGACAGCAAGTATTATTGCTAATTGATACTTTACGATATTGCCCAAACTTGCTGGAGAGAGCTTGTATGTTTTCTAACCAGGTATTGACATTACAGACATGTATTCAGTTGAATTTGTAAACTGTGACCAGCGTTACTATTGTACATTAAAGACACTTAGATTTGACGATAACTATGTCACGACCTCTGACCCTGGCAATGAAAAACACTCGAAAATGTATTCTTTCAGACCAAAGTCATTACCACTTTAAATACTTTTGTACACACTGCTCTCCGACAGTTATCCCCAAATCCTATTCCCTAATGTTCATGTTGGACTACTTTTTATAGCTGTGTTCAAACAAAGACATATGAGATTAGCCCATTATGGAAACCCAAAGTAGGACAAAGGTATTACCTCACCTCTGTCAGTAGCAACAAGGACATGCGTGTGGCATCATGTCCCCATTTCTATGTAATTAACTCTACTGCCTTTGAACAATGCTGCGTTTCTACCTGCGTCAAATCAATTATTTGAATGTTCTTGTCTGATATTTTTGTAAATTACAGTGCTGGTATTTTAATCAAGATTTGTCAGAAGTGGAAAAGCAGTTTCAGTCAAACAGATGCACTACAGTGACATTTAGTCCAGCCGTTCTCCAACAGTTTTTTAACTAATGCTGTTTTCCGGGCAATCATATATGCAATGGTCTTACTCTGTAATTAAAGCAGCTCAATTATACCATTTAAAACCACTGAAATAAATGTAAACTGAGAAAAAAGCTTAGAGGGGTGCCTAGTTTCTGTTGTATAGCACACTACCTCCTCATGAAACCCACAAAGTTACAGTTGGACTGCAAGCAAAACTCAAAGCTAGAAAATACTAAACATATAACAGAATATGCTTCCCACCAGTGTGTGGAGTGAATGAATAATGCACTTGTAAAGCATCTTTGGGTGTCCTGATAAGCGCCATATAAGTGATCTGGTAACTGGTTCCATTCCCAGACTCTACATGACCTTTCCGTGGAGAGCTTGCACGTTTTCTCGGCGTCTGGGTTGGCTTCCACCATGCGCTTCAGTTTTGACATCAACCTGAAAGATATAAAGGGTCAAATAAATAGTAACATTTATCTATTACTTCATGGGCATTTGCAGTGCATAGACATTGGAAGCAAGGTGGATGAAGTGTCTTGCCCAAGGACATAATGGCAGTATGAACTAAGTTGATTACCATAGCACATATTTAGGTCCGGATCCACTATTTACTCTTTCCTTCCCTGCCTCAACAAAGTAGAACCAACCAGAGTAACATCAGTAGTGTTTTCAGTTGACATGTTTAAAATATATGGTTATTTGAAATGGTACAAGGCCAACGTTGTATAAAATTCAGTAAAAAAGAGAACTAGGACAGTGGAAATAAAAGGAAACCAGATAAGATTAGAGAAAAAGAAGATGTGAAGAGCCGAGCTGGAAAAGGTCCAAGGAGAGAAACAAGGTGGGCGACAACACTGAACAAAATGTAGATCTACTGAAGAGGCAAATTTCATCAAACAGCTCTTAGAACGGGACAATTAACATGATTGATACAAACAGTTAGACACTCTTATTATAATTTACTAAGATTAAATTACTATAAAAAATTAAATAAAAAACTGTCATAAATCACTGTGTTTTCAATTATATTAACCCAGAACCTCAACTTAGCTCAAGCAAGAAAAAAAAAGAAAAAAAAAGAAGCCCTGTCGTAATGATAAAAATAAAGAGGCCAGACTCAAACAGGGGAGCTTCTAGTTTAGGGGTAAATGCTCATTCAGGTGAGCCAAAAAAAAAAACTAAGCCCTTATGATGTGTTTTTTACGGTAGCGTTTGTCCGTTAGTCTGTAAGTTACTCAAAAACTACTGAAGGGTTTTGGATGCATTTTTTTGATCCGAAACATCGTCTGGATCCGGGGATTTTTTTAAAGAATGCCATCTGTTAACCCAGAGGCATGCCAATACAACACAAGGTAGGCAAGTGCTAGTGTATAACAATTTTTAGATAATGTTCAGTGTTGGAGATGACGTTGATTTATTAGACTTTTTGGTTTTAATATTGTCATTGTTATTAAAACAATCACAGTCTGCTTGTTTTAAACGGCTTTGGGCTTGTTTTTTTGAGTCAGTGGAAAACACTGGTAGTTGCGGGTTTTGTTTTGGGTTTTTTTGCCTTATTTTATTGACAGTCTCATTATGAAGCTTGCTAGCTATTTTTCTGTCTTCTGTAGTGTGTGCATTGTTGCCATTGAGCATCTGAAGTGTTGAAGGAGGCACTATCACACTAAAAAAGGCTCCATGTAGGTCTATACAGTAACCTATGTGTATGGTTTCATTGAAGGTGGCATATTTTGGACTTGGATGTTACTTTCTCTCAGAAGATCTGGCAAAACTGAAGATGATTTGAATGATTTTGAATCGAGGTCATTCATAGAAACAAAGAAACAGAACTGTTTTGATATTTTCTCTGGACCCACCAGACCCACAGAAGGTTCTATTTAGAATTGAGTATATATAGGGGAAATTAACTGCTTTGGCGGAGGGCTGCACTGCGTTCTATTTTTTTTTTCCCTGGATCTAGGCCGTGTTTTGAATCACACCAAATATAAGTAATTTCTTGCTAATCTCCTAAAATCAGAGGCAATGATTCATAAATGTAATGCATTGATGAATCTCATCAGATTTGGGCGATGCATTTCTTTTTTCTATCTAATCATACACAGTCAACCTTCACTTACCTTCACAGTACTTAATCGGTGTCTGCTATTCCAGCTCACACTGCTTTAAGGGTGTATATCAGGCCACGTATATTGAAGGGAGCCTCAACAACAGCAACATGAGGGCCTTGTGAGCAGCTTAGTGGCGCAAGAGAGGCAAGCTCACAGAAAGTAATTGGATTTTATTATGGTCTGGTATGCTGTCCTGTCAGAGCTTTTACTGGTATCATATGGCTAAGTATTTATATGACGCACAAAACCAGACTAGAGAAGCAGAGAAAATGGTGGCAATCTTGGATACTTTCAAAATGTGTTTCTGATGCATCTCTATAAACTGTTATTTCCTCATCTGCACCTGTTGTTTACCTTGGAGTGGGGATGTGGAAGATTTGTATTCATTCAGTTTTTTTGCAGTGCTTTTGCCGGTGCACGGTAATGATGCGGATAATGATACCGAGGCAGTCAGAAGACAATGACGGAGACTCAAGCTCAGCTCCTGTTTAAAATCCTTTTCGTCATGTAATTTTCTCACAGAGCCTATAGTTGAAACAAGGTCAGAGAGACAGAGAGAGAGAGAGAGAGAGAGAGAGAGAGAGAGAGAGAGAGAGAGAGAGAGAGCAGCCATTTTGTCACGTCAGAAAAGTCTGAAAAGCTCAGGTGGGATTGGCAAAGGTAATGAAGGATGGATTCCTTTTACCTCCATGTACCGGTGCACTGGTTTCTACATTGCAACGGCCTATTGGAGCGCTTAAAGAGAAACAGGGCATTCTTACTGTAATTAGTGCAAGCAGCATTTCCTGTTAGCTGTCTTTAGGCGGTACAAACAGAAGAATCAAGGCTCAAACAACAGCATAAGATATTAGCTATTTTTTCTCACTCTCACACTTAACATATTGGAAAAAGAATGATCTGTGAAAACATAAAGACTTTGAAGTACCAGGGTGAGAACGAGCAATCTATAACCTGGACAAGCTTTGGACAACTATCAGAGGTGGTAGGGTAGCCAATAATTCTACTCAAGAAAGAGTACCATTACTTCAAAATAATGTTACTCAAGAAAAAAGTACTCGTTCACATAATTACTCGAGTAAGAGTATAAAAGTACTGGGTGAAAAAACTACTAGTACTGAGTAACCGTGTGCGCAAAATGTCAGATTATCAGTTTCATTTTGTGATAATCTGGCAAAAAAAAAAAAAAAGATAATAAACAGATTTTAACTAAAAACATAAATCATATTTTCAAGAATTAAGGCACAAGGAACAGAATTTCCACATCATCACATTTTTCACATAAAGCTGTTTTTACATGACACACAGAGGTGGTAAAAGTACTCTTACTCTTTCTAGAGTTCCAAGATTACAGTTACTTCAAAATATGATTACTCAA
>JAVQKC010105416.1:0-15934 GCA_036025475.1 Philypnodon macrostomus | reverse complement strand
TAAGAACAGCTTTATGTGAAAAATCTGTTTATGATCTTTTATTTTTTTTCAGATAACCACAAAATGAAACAGATAATCTGACATTATGCTCAGTTACTCAGGACTTGAGTAGTTTTTCACCAGTACTTTTCTTACTCCAGTAATTATGTGAATGAGTACTTTTTACTTTTACTTAATAGTAAATTAATTGATTAATTAATTAATTAATTAGTAATAATTTGAAGTAAATGTACTCTTACTTGAGTAAAATTATTGGCAACTCTACCCACCTCTGCCGTTAACTGCAGTTAAGTTAAGAGGTTTTGCAGGTCTTTTATTGAGCTGATTTATTGAGTTGACTGGTGTTCTGATTTATAGTCTTAAATTAAATGAGGCATTGCTTTTAGATTCAATCTTCCATCGTGTTCCTTTTTGAATATCTTTTATTATGGACATAATTTGGATCAAAACCACAGACACAGATAATTCTGCCTCTTGACCCTGACATTATTGAGCTACATTCAGTCTCTTGTAATACAGGTATTGTGTTTGTCAATTTGTAATAATAATTATTTGGTGATATATAGTGCAGCCCTATCAGGAACACAGTGAAGACATCATAATGATGTGTAGAGACAGAGGAGTAAACCATTTGAGGTAATGTCAGTGAACTGTGGCTGTATCTGCTGCATCTGTGAACACTCGTGGCTGCACTTTCATATCAACCTCCTGCTGCTACAGTAAGAGCTGTGTCTGTAGCACTCTGTCCCAAAACTAACAAACTGTCACGCCGGCTTTTGATTTGTTTGGATAAAAAAAGCCATAATGAGCCCTTTAATGTGCGATATTAGCACTATTCAAAACTGTGGTGTGTGTCAATCACAAGTGTTTCCTTGTCGAGGACTGACAGGCTCAGGCTTTTGTCCTGGAGTCTGAAATAATAGCATTGCGGTGATGATAGACACACACAAACACACACCCACACTCACAAGTGCGTTGGTTCAACAGTCATTATTCTCCAATGTTGCTTTGCAGAGAAAAGTGCTGCATGCTGCAAAGCTGGGCTGAAAAGACTGACTGCAGTTTTTTTAATGTCCGCTGCCACTGTCTAAGACGCCTCCAAATGGCACACGAGTGTGAAATTGGTGACTAGATTACATGTGAGTGCTGTGGCGTGCCAGAAGCTGGTCAATCTCTGCAGGTCAATACTGATCAAACCTTACTGATAATGTGTGAAGTCAGTGCATTTATTTGCCTATCTGGGCACATATCACAACACTGACCAAGCTCATTTTAAAGACGTTTATTCTTGCTGTACAAAATCTTCAAATTAATCCTCCACCTGATTGAATTTCTTTATAGTATTTACAGATAATTACTGCACTATGTAGAAAACTGCTAGTCTCTGCAATATTTACAGCAAAAAAATATTAATCTGACAATGATCACATGATTGAATAATAATTGAAGTTTGGCCCGGGGTTGACCCATTTGCAGCCCTTAGCTAAGTGATCAAGCAGCCAATACATCGCCTCAGTGGCCTTTGTCAATACACCTGGTGTGACCTATCGGCCGAGGTGGAGAGGGGAGCAGATCTATAGCATTGACAGCCTCCTTCTCTTCTCTCTCTCTCATTGGATCCACTCTATTAAACTCCTTATGCATCTGTCTGCGGCTGCTCAGGGGCTGGGGAACAATTGCAAAGCCCCGCTGGTGATGATCACCCTGGAGCTGAAAACAAAACTAGAAACTGGTGAATTTTGAGGACTCTGGAAGGTTCTTCAAAGCCAACAGCTAAAGTTGGTACAGTGCGGCATGGTTTTTATCATTGGGTAAAGGTGCCACTTATAGACTGTGTGTTGACTGGGTCGTTTTATACAGTATATGTCCATGCAAGTATCATTCAGGAGTTGAGTTGAGGCGGGCATGGCCGTGTAGCTTGGCGGGAGCAGATGGGTCAAGCGAGGCTGCAGTGGCCACTCCCATTTTCTTGAGAGAGCGCTCATCTGTCACCGAGATGGAGCGTGAGAACACAGGACGAGAGGCAGCTGATGGGCCTGAGAGAGCAAGAGACAGATATGAAGATTCATGGTTTCTTTGTTACTTCCTTTGACCTCTATGCTCTAGCACGTCTTTCACATGACACAGGAATGAAGCACTTTGAAGGACAATGAGGTGGGGGCAACGATACATGCAACATAAAAGAGCAACCAGAACAAAGCTAAAAGAGGAACAAAAGAGGAAAGAGGGCTTACTCTGTTTGGATTTCAATTATTTTAAGTGTACCCAGGATCACTGTAGCTGTAGTACACTTACATCCACAATAGTTAAGACGAGTATTAGTATTCTCATCATACACAGGCTCTCTATGGTAAATGTCATCCATTTACTTTTATCACAGCAGATGAATGAAATCAAAACTATCAGTCTGTGTGAATACATGTAGTGGCAGTTTTAATCCAGCAGGGGGTCATGGAGGTGCAGTGAGCTGCAGCAGGTTGAGCAATGACTGCAGATTTGTTGCAGCTTGATGTCTCTCATCATCACACACAGAGAGAGGAGCGCAAGCCTAGCGATGCTACAGGCCAAAAGGGGAATTGTGCCTTTGATATCTCTTACATCCAGCTGAGGTTCACCAGACTAACCAGCAGGGGGCAGGGTGACCAAATATGCACACGCAAACAGCTGCCTGTGCTCCCGCACACCCCCAACACATATGCCTAGCCTCAGACCCCCACCAGGGCTGACATTTGCAGCGAAGTGCTGCAATGCCTCCTTATTTCTGTTGAAAGGGCTGTTGATGGTGAGTTCAGCAGGTGGCTGTGTTACACCGTTTATCAGAGCCATGCAGTGGCATTGTCACTTCATGAGCCGTCTTTCTCCTGCATCTGTCTGTGGACCATAGAGCTGGCCTCCTGCTCCTCTCTGCTCTTGTGTTGGAAGATGTTCCTGACTGCTCTTCTTCTCTTTCTCTCACAGATGTACATGCAGCCCCTGTTCATGGCTGTTGGCAATATTCATACAAACACTAGCTGTGGTAGAGCACAGCCTGGAGCCTGGACTTCATGCACAGATGATCTATGTGGATGCGTTCACTTCCTCTGATGCTAATTTTAAATGTGTGAATAATTACAGCTAACTCATTCACTGTTTCACCTTTACCTTTCACTCTTTCCATTTTCAGCAGTATTCTCTCACACCTCCCTCCTCTGAGTATTTCAGTTCAGCTCAGACCTTACCTGTGCTCTGGCTACATTTGACTTTGCTGTTGGTCTTCTCTTGCATGATGAGCTCGTACTCCCTCACCTGGTCCAAACTCAGTCCTGTGGGGGAGGCAGTAAAATGTGATTTTCACACAACAGCCATCAAGGGTACATCCCTAAATAAACGGACTTTTCTGCACAAGTTCAATGTGACTGTAGCATGAACCCACCGTGCCATTCGTCGATCCAGGCCACTGCTTGCCTGTGGCCAACCAAAAGAATGTCCTTGATATTCTGAAATAAGACAAACAGGATCCATTTGTGAAAAGCATGTACGTATCCCGTAGATTCCGTTGTTTTCAGCTCCGTTCCAAACGCAGTAGTGTGATAAATGCATGTTACACACAGATAAGATTAGTGCTGAAAGGTCTCACACACAAGTGAAAAGCACACTTACTGTACACACGGTTGCTCTCACAGTTTTATTTTTTCATCATTCTTGTTCCTGGCTCTTTTTATATTCTATCTAGTCTTTGCAACACCTGCCTGACAGGAAAATCTCTGTAGAAGAGTAGATGCATTTCACTGTTTTGCGATATGAAGCATTGGATCACTAATAAATCAGACCTAATGGTGTATTGCATAAATGGCATGAGTGCAGAGGTGCTTTGAGGCTACTCACATGGATTGGGCAAATAAAATGAAGGTCTTAAAAGGTATCTAGTAATTATTTGTTTTAGTCAAAGTGCATAATACATAATACATAAAATCAACACACTCTGATCTTGTGTTAAAGGGGAACTATGCAGCTTTTTATTCAGAATCACTGTGATCCTAAATGAGTGGTTGTGGGGTGAATGAAGCTTCCTTGCAACAATGAATGTCCCTGGAAGTCTCGTCAAGTCACAGGTCTCACCAAAGCACAGATTGCTTTTAAACAGGCTTTTACAGAATGAGAGCTCCAAGAAATAAACAGATGCAAAACTGACACAGACCTGGTGTTTTTGTGTTGAACAGTAGCTTTATGATCGTCTAGAGTCTGTATATAAAGTCTATATTCTTTGTGTTTTTTTCTGTGGACTGCTCGTCTCTGATACTGAAAGATAAATCTGACCAAACCAGTGAAAAGTTGCATAGCGTCCCTTTACCATTGCCAAAGACTCATGCGTTCATATGGGGCACTGACTGTTTTAAAGCCAATTAGCTGTAAATGTAATAGCTCCCCTTCTTTATTTCACATATCGCTTAATTGCTGTAGTTGGCTTTGTTCCCATGAATTAGAGTTGCCAATTTTTTATTATACATTTAGTTTTTGTAGTAGGGGGTGGGGGTGGGGGGGTTGATTGCCATATCGCCGGCTCCTATTTTGTTATCTATCGGGGTGTGGCATCATTTCTCACCTTGTGTATGAACTCTTCTGTCCTGGTCTGCAAGCCGTACACCTCAAAGCTGCAGTAGACCCTCTTATAGGAGCACATGATGGGGCTGTGCTCATCCCTCCAGCCATTCTCCAGAGGACCCCGGCCCGTTTTACACGACTGCCAGCGTCTCAGGTCCTGCACAGCAACACAGCACACAGGATATAGTCTGCTGAGTCGGCACTATCTCTGCTCGTGTGTATAGTTATCCCTATATAGTTGTGTGACCGTTTTGTGTGGGGGGAAAGGCAATGGGTTTCAAACATTCTCTATATTAGACCAGAACAATATGAAAATCCCCAACACAGATATATCGGCTCAACATCGGTATCGGACGATATTTACAATTTTGACTAATATTGGTATCGGTCTGTACAGATGACTGATGTTACTCTGTTGTTCTAAATGAAAAATAAAACCTCAGTGTTTTATTATTGTGGCAACTCAACTGTTCATGTGTTTTGCTGTTTCCTTGCCTAACCCTACTAGTAATGAAATGGATGTGGTCAGTATGAATGCCTTAAAGGGCCTTAAAGGGACCTAATCTGAGCTTTTATGAAGAAAGAGAGAAACACCGCTCCAAAAAAATACGATATTTTCAATAAATATAGCATTTGTTTAAATATTAGACATGAAATGCTTATCTAGTGGTTGACTTTATTAGGCTCTTTAATAGATATATGTTTTCTCCCACACTAATCTACTGTGCAATTTCTTTATCAAGCCTGGATTAAAATAGAATCAAATATGGCAGTGCTAAATACTTTAGCAAACATCTTTTAACCCTTTAGAGGCATGTTGAGTAACTGTAAAAACAACAGAGGCTGCAGTGAAAGCCAGGTGAGCTCTGTGTGCTTCAGGATGTGGTTGCTTATCTGAGGATTTTCATTGGTAATACCATTAACAATTATTCATTTATTCATTTCTAAAGATTTTTTCTATTAGTGGTTGCAGGGGACTGCAGCCTGTTTCAGAAATTATGGGCCTTAGACGGGGGACACACTAGAGTTAACAGTGGACAATTATTAGAAATATACACAACCATTTTCTCTCACATTCACAATTTAGATCAATTCAATCATTTGCATGTCTACGGTGGGAGGAAGTAATGCAACCAGAGAGAACCCACAATGACATGGGGAGGACATACAGACTCCACACACTGTAATTGTGGATTGAACCTTCAATCTCCTTGATCCATAAACTGTTATTTTTACTTTCATTTTGGCATCATTCCTTGTACTTGAATTCAGTACCTCTGCTACTTTGTAGTGCTTGTCGGGGATGGGGTCACTCAGAATATCCAGGAAGCTCACATTCTCTGATGGGGTGGGCTTGTCCCCGAACACCTACATGGGGGAACAGATGGGGTAGGTCATCCAGTCTGAGCAGAGCAAACAGACATCACAGCCTATACAGTCACTCACAGAGAAGGGCGACAAGAGATGAGTAACTGTGTAGAAAAGTGGGGTCACACACCATAACATCCCTCACTATATCCCACCCTCAGGCCCTTGAAGCAAATCACATTGGAGCAAATCGAGGAGAGAAGCATGGAGGAGGGGGACAACAAGGACAGAGCAGCAATATTAAAAGCAAGGGGTAAAAAGAGGGTGAAACACAAGAGCTTTTCCTTGAGAGAGTGTGAAGAGAGGAGGCTTAAAGTGATAGCACTTTTATCTGACCTTGTTGTTGAATTTGTTGTAATGCCTCACTGAAGCTGTTCATTTCACAACTGAAAACTAACATGTGAGCAGGCTGTGGTTAGATAATAGACCTGCCGGCCTCTCCTGCTCTGTTCTACACAAGGTCTTGTTTCTTCTTATGGAAAATGTTCCATTTCTGACATACATGGTGTTGTTTTCAAAGCATGACTGGTGTGTCGCCTGGTCTTTTGTATGTTGTATTGTAGTGTCTTAACGATCAGATCTTGCACAAGTATGTACAATGATTAATTTCTGTCATCACTGCTCATAATGACCGCTTGTCTTCAGTTTATGTAACCTAAACGTCTGTTGACACAGAACAAGCCCCTCCACATTTTTCCTCCTGACGCTGATACATGTTGGGACACGAGGCTTTCCTTGATTACACAGACTTGTTCTTGAAGTCTGGTCTGATTACAGTCTATGGTGACCACCTTGCTACTTGCACTTTGTGTGATTTGAGGTTTTAGTATGCATCAATAGATTTAGTTTTTCAGTAAATTGAAGAATAGTCTTTAAAAAATATGTTTTTGGACAAAAACATGCATTAAATTAGGCTCGGAGTGAACTACCAACTCTCTGTAATACCCTTGTAAATATAGTAAAGACTGAAACACTTAGTTAAGATATCTGCCAAAAACTCTGAAATATACTCAAATAAACTCCTTGACTGTAATATGGGCATTTTTTGTATTCTAACCTCAAGCTGCTGTTGACATAGAACAAGCCCCTCCACATGTTTTCTTCCAGCACTGATACATTAGTCTTTCCTTGATTACACTCACACACTTGTTTGAACTGGTGTGTTCTGACAGGTCTGGATGCAGCATAGCAGCTGCATGTCTGCCTAATAGATTTGCCGATACTACATTTTGTTCTCTGCTTGTTTCCCTTGATGAACATTCTCTGTTTTTTCACGCCGTAGAGAAAATTGTGATTTGTCTCCTGCTTCAGCCCAGTTTCTGCTCACTCTCTCACGCTCAGTCATACTCACATTGTCGTTATTGCCTTTGTTGTTCTCAAATCTGGTCTCAATGCGGATGTTGAACTTGGGCAGGAATGATACCTACGGGGTGACAAAAGGTATAAATGCAGAGGGCAGAGATAGAAGCTTCAGGCAGCATCAGATTAGATTTACTGATACAGTACATTCATGTACAGTGAATGATACTTACTGTGTACTCTGCAGCAGGAGGGCGGTCAATGTGGATACAAAGAGAAACAGAATGAGTTACTCATACAAAAGGCTTCTAAGATCTTAAACTGCTAACACACATTTTCACAGGGGAATGTATGCAGACAGATACATATTTGATTGCTCTTGAAAAAAAAACAGATGTTGAAAAACAAATACATTGTTTTATGCATGGAGGTGAAAGTTACCTGATGTTCAACATATACATGCACAGATCGACAGCTGTTATTGGTACTGCATAATGTATTAATAATAATGTACTTCAATATTAACATAGACCCCTCGAACTAAGACTGTTTAATATTCCATGTGCATACATTCCATGTATTTCATATTCAATACATACAGTACTGTGCAAATGTTTAGGCAGGTTTGAGGTCAACAGCCTTATACAATTCATTAGGTTTGTTTTCAGAATTTTACAAAATGCCACAACAGTCCACTTGGTTGTAGGCTGATCCCAGATAATTCTCAGATCAGGTTTGTGGAGCAGAAGTCAGAAGTTCATACTTTTTCTGCTCACTTTGCACATTGATTCAACACAAATTCATTATTTTAAAAGCTACACAGTTATAATGCCTTCATAACACCTAACACAGTATTGTTTGACCTTTAGTTATACAGAACACTATTTCTCTGCTGCAATAATAATAAGTGACCATTGTCCATTATGCATTGTGGCCGTACCTGTGATAGTGAATGGGTAGAAGTTCCAGGCCTTCTCGGTCACATAGAAGAATCTCGGCACAAATGCTTGGACCCAGCCCGGTAGTTTACTGAAACACAGAGAAACACAGAGAGGCCTGCTGCTCAGGAGAAGTGGCGTACAGGCTGATTATACAGAGACAAAGAGATCCTAAGTGTTTTTTGTGCCTTTTATAGCCCGATTACCTGTAGGCTACTCTCATACTGTATGACTCATTCCCAATTACACCTGTGGTGATGAACTGTGCTGTGGCGGTCACATGTCAGAACATGATTGAAGGCAAATGCATTCGCCACTCACTTTACTTAAGTGTGCAACTGTGTGTGTTTGTGTGTGTGCATATTTTTACTAATGAGAGCCCAATGTCCCACAAGCAATGAAAGATTAGGACAATCCTCCACAGTGGGGACATTTCTTCACTTCTTTCACAGTATATTTAAGGATTAGGCCCTGGGTTTTTAGTGGCCTATTGAATACCAGTTAAGATTATTATTAAGGGCATTATTTTATTTTATGAAAACAACAGCTCTCTTTTATTTGAACAAATCTGGCCAAACAGGTTTATAATCAACAGATCATTTGAGAAGTCCCCACAAAGGCGAGGAATCTAGGGAAACTCCAGTACCTCCTGTGACAATAATACGACTAAATGACTAGATTAATTACTCTTAAGATATTAAGTTCTTAGAAGCATTTAAATATATACGTTCTTATGCACTATGGCAGCTCAAAGACAAAATATCATTTATTTTATTCATATTTGCTACTTTTCCCCTAGTTTTGTCAGTCCTTCCTTGCACAATACAAACGAGTGAAGAGACTCTAATAAATAGAGTTATAAAAAGATTTTAAATGCTTTTCTGAAGTAATGTCTGAGCACAGTGCACTTCTTCTCAGGCTAGCGGGGAGTATCATCCCACATACTGTATCCTGTAATCAGCAGCTGCTGGATGATGAACATGTTTTCCACCTGATAGTCTCAAAAACAGTAGCTTTTTTTTTGGGCCAATTACCTCTAAAAACAACCTCAGCTGGGGGGCGTGGTCTCTGACGTGGTCTCTCCCCATTAGATTTATTTTCTGCCCAATAGACCACGTTGTAAGTCTATTTAAGTCTGGGTCTTTATTGTGTAAATGATGAATCATGAATCATTATATTTGATGAGTAGAAGGCCATTCAGCAGCTTCTTTCCATTGTAATGAATGGTATGCTCACCGGAAGTGGCCGTTATTGTGGCCGTTCCTATATCCTACTGTTACCGACTGTATCTATTGTTGGAGTCTGGACTTTGGGCTCTGATCTAGGTGTTACTATGTTGAAACCAAACTTTATTGCCTGTCAGTCGTGAGGTAAGTGCTCAAAGATCAAACACAATCAGAGGTCATTAGGGCAGAGCTGGCGTCGGCCCATAGACCCTTTCAATTTTTGTCATTTAGAAATGTCTAAAATGACGTGAAATTGAAGTGACTGGAGGCAAAAGTTATTTAACTTTACAAAAAGCTGGGTTTGTGGTGAGGGATCGAATAATTCTGATCATGCAGTGAAAAAACATTTGTGGTCCTTGACATTTCTGTTGGACTTACGGACTGTTAGGACAGTAAAACCTAAAAATCTATCATTTTCCCATCAGCCAAAATGCTAATTGTCACTAATGTGTACATTAAATAAACATGCAATGGTACTTTCACTGATGTTTCCAAACTAGGGTCTGATATCACCTACATGTAGAGAGTGGATGTCATTTGTCAAAACCATCTTATTTTGTAATATTTTGTGGCTAATGCTAATTTCTCCATTAAAAATGTATAATGGTCTTGCCTCCATTCCTAAATCTAGAACATTCTGTTCACAAACTTTGAATGGGTAGAGCCATAGAGATAAGAGAGTTGCGCCAACGTAGATTCCAAAAATGTGAACAATGCAGATGCAGGGATGATGGACATTTTTAGCTTGTGCTGTTTAAAAACTGGCCCATTGTCGCTATTGGAGTTGTCAGAACTCTGCTTTTCAATGGTTCTGGGCAGAAGACGAAGTAGCCGCTCAAGCTAAAAGTGCCATTCAAATACATTGAGAATTGTGCTAAGGTGGAACTATTTTGTAATGTTTTTTCAATAGAGAAACGTGCATTGCGGTTTCCATAGAGAATTTCCCCATTGAAATGCATACACTTTGTAGAATGTGTACTGTTCTGGTTACAAACAGAAAAGGGGTCTATAGGCAGAATCTGCATGGTCAGTGTTTGGTCAGTGGTGAGTGGTCTACCTGCTGAGATAGATCCTCTTCTCGGTCAGCTGTCCTGGGCCGTACTGCGGGTGAATTTCTGACTCATTCTTAACCACTTCCACCCCTTCTCCTCCACCACTCTGCTCACAGCTGTGCTTACTGATCATGTACAGCTGGCCGATCTGGTACTGCAGAGGAGAGATTAGGACCACAGTTAGATATGAAGAGAAAACACTGTAAATCAGCCGTAAGTGTGTGAAAAACTGCAAACATGATAGTATTACAGAAGTGGGCAATATGATAAAAATCTTCATATCACAATTGTATTTACCGCTATCAGGAAAACCTTTGTAACTACAAACTCAGTGTACATCAATTATATTATTTACTATTAATATGAAAACTGCAGGAGTAAAAATGCAGGTGAAGAGCAGAGCATAAATGAATGCACTGTAGCACTATACATTGATCTTCCCAGATTAGCAGATCATCATAACTATCACCATACAATCTTTTATCACCATATCACACACCCCAACCTTTCACATGTTTTCTGTGTAAATCTGGTGGCTCAGGTGTCCTATATCATGGTTGGCGTTTTGAATCTTGCTCCAGCCTTTGCCTACTACCATTGTACCATTGTGTCCCTGGGCAAGACGCTTTACCTGCCTGTCTACGAATGTCTCTGTGGTAGCTTGAGACCAGCGGTGTATGACTGTAGCATAAATGAATAATGAACTCAATTTCACAGCTTTAGTTGTAAAATGCTCTGAACATGTTAACATCTTTTAAAACATACACAGACTGTGCACAACACCGATATGAAGACGACTAAGTAAAAGTTTCCTTAATCCAATCATTGTCCATCAATAACTATATGGCATAATAATTGGATTATCCGGAGCACTTTTTCCCTGCAGAGTGATGACACCAGTGCTACAGTTAGTTGCTGAGTCCTGGTTTTATATCTGCAGCCACTTACAGAGGGCAGTTTAGGCACACACTTTGTATTTGCTCTCGTTTTTAAACTGTTACTTGGTGCATATAGAAGGATTTTCCCTCAAGTAACCAAATCAGACATGAAAATTTAATTTGGCCTCCGAGAGTGAGCGTGGTGGGGTCTAAATGACGGGGAGGGACTTTGTTCTCTGCTGCAGCCCCAGTTTGAGCCTGGCGCTGATGAGGACTTGGTTTTCTGTTAGTGGGTCTAAAGAGGCCTTTGGGCAGCGGCGGGCAGAGACACGGTACACAGCAATACTGCTCCACCGACCATTAACTGTTTGGTTCAGCTCGCTACAAAGTTAACTTTTCTGCTAGTCTTAAAGAAAAACAATAGGCCTCACACACAAATTGCTATGCGGCAGACAACATACTGTAATTCTTTTTGTTGACCTACATTAGCGTTCCTCTAAACCATTATTCTTATTAAAAGAAGAGGAGAGAGAGGGGCCAGGTCTGACTTTTCATCCTTCACTGCGCTCTGCTGACATCACGGGGACACTCCTTCTCCGTCCAATTACTGAATAATGTCAACATTGGCTGTTTGCTTATTGGGTATTCATAGAACTTAATTAATCATCACAATGGGTGCTTTTACATGGGCGCACAGCGGCAGATCCTACTTTCATAGGTTATATAGGATGCAGCTTGGGTAATATGAGCAGGAAGTCCTAAATCATAACAGTGGACTGTGAACTGCTCCAGTGAGTGATGTCTTGTATTGTCATGTATTTTTATCTTAAAATGTGAGTGTGTGTGCGCCTGTGGGGTGGAGCAGACAGTGTGACAGCAACTGGAAAATGAAAGATAGTGTTTGATTAAAACGGAAAGTGCTTCAAAGAAAATTTCTATTTTTACTGTGATTAAATCTTAAAAGCAAAAACTTGAAGCTGCTGTGTCACCAAGGCAAAATCCACTAAAGACGTAGCCGATCGTCCCAAAAATAGGGCTTTTGGAGTTACTGGCTTCTGTCACAATAAAGTGTCAATATGTTAGCAGTGAAAATAGAGGTTGGTAAACTTTCATTTGTCCTGGTTTGATTGCAAAATGCCCCTAATATAAATAGAAAATAGTTTCACATTGAGACATAATTTTATTTTCAATTGTTAAGAACTATGTAAACAATCGTTTGGCCTGAAATGCTTTGGGGCCAATTGCAAACGCCTAATTAAACCACACCTTTTTCTAATGCTTATTCTCGGAACAATAAATTGATAAAATAGCTTAGATGTACATAATAGTGCAAATAAGTGAATCACCACTATTACTAGAGATAGACAAACAGACAGACAAACAGACAGAGAGACAGACAGACAGACAAACAGAGAGAGAGACAGACAGAGAGACAGACAGACAGACAGACAGACAGACAGACAGATAGACTGACAGACAGAGAGACAGACAGACAGACAGATAGACAGATAGACCGACAGACTGGCGGACAGACAGATAGACTGACAGACTGGCAGACAGAAAGACAGACAGATAGACTGACAGACTGGCGGACAGAAAGACAGACAGACAGACGCTACTGAAAACCCTGGTGGAGGTAACAGATTTGATCATACGTCCACTACAATCATTTCTTTGTTTTGCTCCAGTCCTTGAGAACAATATCTGACTGTATATTTTTCACATTGTATTGGGATGGTAAAGCTCAATGTGTTGTTGTTAAGAAGAAAAAAAAATATATATACTATTATTCAGTCATGATATTGAAAATAACAGTGATATAGTACAGTATATAAATATAATTTGCCTGAAGTTGTACAATGACTTTTACAACCGGAAAACCACATGCATTATTCTCCAAAGTAAAGCTCTGTATTATGTAGTTACTCCAATACGCACACACCTCAAATATGCTTCACTTACATTACATTCACACCAAAGAGGATTTACTGCGAGCTCAAGTTTCCCTGTGGCCTGCACCGATACTGTAAATCCTATTTTGGTCTGCGATTTGTCACTGTCATTGTGGTGGTAACAGGTAGAATTGGGGGTGGGCTTATATATAGGAGCTCATGAGGACATTTTTGAAGGACATTTTTGCACAACCTTTTCTTCTCCTTTTCCCTCGTTGCAGGCGTTACTTTCCCCTTTGTTTGTAAACGGACACAAAGCCAGTAACCAGTCCGACTAGTTTGCTAGGAGAGAGCGGGACCGATGGGGAGATCATTTCAAAACAACAGTGGCGCGCCGATGCTTGTGTCCAGGTGTTGTGCGTTGGCTCCCCGAGATTGGCCCGAGCCAGTCTCTGTTCTGAACATAGCCTGCCTCCCCGTTGTGCCAGCTCCCACAGTGCAGCCACAGGAGATCTGCACACACTGCTGGCACTCTTATCGCCACATTAACACTTTCAAGATTACAACTTGAAACAACACTTGGGGGGAAAAAAATATTTGGTCTTTCAATTTTGAGACAGCAGACCTTACTGTGTGTGTGAGTATGTGCGTGTGTGAGTGTGTGTGTATGTGTATATGTGTGTGTGTGTGTGTGTGTGTGTGTGTGCAAGTGTGGGAAAGGCAAACACACTTACCTCATCAACAGTCAGGGGCATGCATATGCGGTACTCTTTCATCAACATGGTTCTGCTGCTGCTGCTGCTCCTATAAACAGTGCTGTGTCTGGGCTATGTCTGTCTATCGGAGCTGTCTTAGTCACATAACACACGAGACACGTTGAGCTACACTTGGACTGTTGTGACCTCTTTTTCTTCTGTGTTTTCGCTGGTGTCAGTCGTCCGCACACACAGAGCAGCAAGTCCGCCTTTTTCTGTCTGCCTTCCCTTTCCCTTCCTCAATTAATCACAACTTCTGCCTTCAAGCTGCCCTTTTTGCCGTTGGCCTTGGCCTGTTACTTTCTGTTTTAGTTTGCAAACCAGCACTGAAGGAGTGTCTAATTATTAGCCACGGCACGGGACTAACTCTACCTGTTCTGAGCTGCAGTCTGTTTTATAGTGTGCCTGGGACGACTTCTCATGTGTAGCCTTGTGCTCCTCCCTTTTCTCCTCACCTGTTTGCTGTTGCAGTTCCTCAGAAATTCCTGGGCTTATCTGTTTCATCTTCCTGCCCGCCCACTGTACTTTATTACGTCCTCACCTGTGCCCCCCCCCCATACGCCCCCGTGTGATCTTTATCTGCTCACTGTTTTCAACACGAGTCTATTTTTAACTTGTTACAAATTGAATCGCATTTCTCCGTCTATTTCTATTTCTTAGTCTATTAACACTCAGGCGGTTGACACAAGGGAGAGCTGTTTGGACAATGCATCAAAGGGACCCTATTATGCTAACTTGAATATTTTTAGATTTCTACCATGTTGTGATGCTGTTTCCTTGCCAAAATCATACCTGAAGTTGTGTTTTGTATCATTCACAGATGTTTGAAAAATCATGTACGCTGAGACACTGCCCCTAATATAAATAGAAAATAGTTTCATGTTGAGCTGCAAAACATGAGGCACAACCCATTATGGTAATTGAATTGATTTGTCATTTTCGATTCTTAAGAACTATGTAGATAATAGTTTGACTTGAAATGCCTTGGAGCATTGCCAATTGCCTAATAGTGAAACTACACCCTTTTATCAATGAGATCTTAGAATACAGTGGAAATTTTTGGAATGAATATTATTATGACTGGCTTTTCTACAGTGCAATCTGGGGAGAGGTAAGTCCAGTTGTGCATTGTGCTGGATGATTTACACACAGTTTCATTTTCATTTTATATATATCTGCCCATAAAGTTGCAATATTTTTTCTCATGAAATGATTGTGACTTTGTTGATCAATCTCCTCTAAACTAATCACAGTGAAAATGAGACCAAACATTTCAATTCTTCAACCTTGGTCAGTTCAACAGAAAACACATGCACATGCATAAGAATGTCCAATATGACTCTTTCATATGTCACTAATATGTAGTATGGCCCTGACACGGATCAGTGCCTCAGGTGGTCGTGGTATACTGTCCACAAGCTTGTTGATGGCGTCCCACTCTTCAGTCAAATCCTGTAAAAAGAAGGTGAATAATAATTAAAAAGGAATGAGGTGAATATTGATGTATATAAAAAGAGGAATGTGGGAAAAAATTCAACTTTATGGGCAACAGTGTATATACAATTACTTTATCAGATGTTAAAAAATACCAGTGAATTAAAACGAAATCATATCTGTATTTGTATTTTGCATCATTCATAAATGAAGAATAATGTAGCTGAGACACTGACCTTCTCAGGAGCTGAAAATGTTTAGGTTTTTGTATAAGAGAAGAAACCCCACCTGGCTTCAACTTTACATTGTTTGCATTGGCTGTAGTAGTAAAGTGGGTGTGGCTAACAAGGGGAAAGAGGGCCTTAAAGAGACATGCATCTAATCTGAGGTTTTTCATCTGAGAGGACGCTGCTCCTGAAAAAACATTTTCAATAAATAGCATTTTTTTTAATTTTGAAAATGTGCCTTATGGCCCGGTGCGCCTTATATATGAAAAAAGTTTGAAAATAGA
>JAVQKC010105382.1:0-10785 GCA_036025475.1 Philypnodon macrostomus | reverse complement strand
CTGTGAATAAGATGTACATTTGTCAATAAAACAAAGCTCCCTCACATTAATCCTGACAGATTCTAGTTGTAATGTTTCAACCAATCAGAGTGCTCCTATCCTGTGGTTGGAAAAGTGTCCCTCCACTCTAAAACAAAAATACAACCCACAGAGGGTCTCAGAGTCTCATTTCAAACCCTTATAATACAGCCCACAGAGGGTCTCAGAGTCTCATTTTAAACCCTTATAATACAGCCCACAGAGGGTCTCAGAGTCTCATTTTAAAGCATTATAATACAGCCCACAGAGGGTCTCAGAGTCTCATTTTAAACCCTTATAATACAGCCCACAGAGGGTCTCAGAGTCTCATTTTAAACCATTATAATACAGCCCACAGAGGGTCTCAATGTTTGTTTTTTTCTGTTCTTCTTTTCAGCTGTACTTTTTATTGAGTGATTATTTTTGCTCAAATACAAAGTATAAATATCAGGTACTGCAGCTTTAATGGGTACATCAGAAAAAAAAAAACTATCCGAGCCACATCGCCCACAAAACTAATTTACTGACCAACTAATTGCATCTGACTCTAGCTATACATGTTGTTCCTATTCCTTACTTACAGGAAAAGGCATTATCTGAGCTGTTTGACCAAGAAGCAGTTGATAATCCTCTCAGTAACCCTTGGACTGGTCATTCTGTTGGTCATTATCCTTGTCCCAGCAATACTTCTCACCAGGAACAAAGGTATCACACAGAAACCGCGCTCACTACATTTGCGTACAGGTGGAGAAAACCAAATTCTAGTTTTAAACGTAATGTAAATGCAGAACTCTGAGTGGGGTGATTTTAAAATTCTCAAAGTCGGACTTATGGGCCTGGATGAAGCAGTTTATTTCGAACTATTCTAGCTTTTGTGACTGTATATCTTATTTCTTTCTGTCATCCAATCAGATCCCTCTGTTCCTGATGTCTTGTTTGCCACTGGAGGAGATATGCTGGACTTCTTGGTTCAGTCAGGTGACATCAGTAAAAGAGACGGATTATTGGCTACCTGGTTCCACAGAGCCAACAGCAAGGAGGAAATGAACAAGGCTCTAGCCAGTAAACACACGGCATCCACACACAGACAGACATACACCCTGGAGTGGATTATTTTTGCACTAGAATGGATGTTATTATAGTTGATAATGATGATAATTAAATGCCAATGTGGTGTCTAAAGCAGTGGTTCTCATACATTTCACAACAAGTACCACTTCAGAAACTATTTGGTGTGAACCAGACTGACCCGGTTCTAAACAAAGACTAAGTTAGGTCTTAATCAGGTGTAATCTAGGACTAAACTAGGTCTTAATCATGACTAAACTAGAGATAAACAGAAAAACACAGCTAATCTAGTTCTCAACCAGTTCTGTCTACACCAGGACTAAACTAGGTCTAAACCCAGTGCTTCTCAATTATTTTCTGTTATGCCCCCCCTAGCAAGAAGAAAACAATTTGCGCCCCCCCGCTGCCAGCATTTTTAGACACAGTAAACACACCGGTCTTTCCTCGTCTCCCACTATAGTCACAGTGAAGTCATATTTCCTCATCTTAGCTTTAGGGTGACTTGCTTTTGTCTCATTATCTTCGTCTCTCTCCGCCTTTCTTTTCATCCCTGTTAAAAATGTTTTTTTCGTGTTGTCTCTTGAGGGTTTGTTTACTGCACTTCATATCACCTGCTCGGTGCAAAAACACCTACACTATAGAGTTAATACTCCTTGCGCACACTATGACAATGAGAGCGCCACTGCCAACTACTGTAGTGAATGTGCATTTACACTTTATTCTAGTATGGCAAAAAAAGCATGTTCCCCAGGGTCACACGCGCCCCCCCCCCTGCATCGCTAAGCCCCACTATTTGAGAAACACTGGTCTAAACCACAAAACTAAACTAGGACTAAGCAGGACAAGACCAGGTCCAGTACCCGTACCACAGGTTGAGAACCAAAGGTCTAAATGATTTGGTGCAGGGTGATTAAAGCTTCCCAGACACCTGTTTACCTCTGTTCCTTCCTTGGACAACTTGTGATGCAGACCGGGAACACCCAACAAGAGCTCTGTCCTAGTTATTTAACCTTCACAAAATGGTCCTTGTAAAACTCACCCAAGTCATTATGCTTGCCCTTTTCTATATATATACACACAGTATTTTATATATATATTTATATACACACAGTATTTTTTGTATAGATCACCAATTATTATGACCACATTACATCAAAAGTATGTACATACATCTGGAGGCTTATAGTACCTTTGTCCAGGTGATGCTATGATCTTGGAGGCCGATGTAACATTGGAGGGTTATGGGACGCCCAATCAGAAACCCATCCCCATTATGGCCCATCCCCCTTTGGTGACCAGCAACAACACTCTGGACCAATGGCTGGACGCCGTGCTGGCTTCTAAGAAAGGTAATCAAAATCAGTCAAAAATAATTTCCTGTAAAAGTTATACCAAATAAAATGTTAGTTATCACTTGATTACGTTTATATACTGCAGTGTTCTTGCTTTGGGTTTTTGAATTTTGAACAACTCTAGTAATGATGAATTATGTTTACATGAATTTGTGGTAGATGATGTTTTTTAAATGCCGTTTTTTTCAGTAGAGACAATATTGAACCATTTCTATTCAAAGGTATCAAGCTGGATTTCAAGTCTCTGGCCTCGGTGGGCTTGTCCCTGGACCTATTACTTCAGAAGAACAGTAGCAGGGGGATCCTCAGACCAGTGTGGCTCAACGCAGACATCCTCAAAGACCCCTTGGTGCCTGGATTTGTTCCCACTGTCAATGGGACTAGGTTAGACACATAGTATTACTATCTTAATAATAAGGTCATACACTTTTGTAATTCCTGCTGTTTTTGTGCCCTGTAGATTTCTGGAGCTGGTTCAGGAGAAATTTCCAGATGTTACCTTGTCTCTTGGATGGATGGTATGTATTATGTGGGACACCTCTATACATACAGTCGGTAATTACAAGACAAAAGATTTGTAGTCATATTGTTAACTAAACGTGTATTTATTTATTTATTTATTATTGTTCACGTTCATTTTCACACAATGAATGAATGCATGTCAGAAACCAACTTCTGGTGAATTAAACTCGCAGGTTTTCGGGCTCTACACTAGATCAATGGTGGAGAAGATGTACGATGTGGTTAAAGACCTCCCACAGATGGTACGTTTGGCCTAAGTCTTATGAATGAACAATGGTAAAGTTCTTCATATTTACATTTCAGCCATAAAATGTAATTATCCAGCCATTAAAAATGTTTGGCACCTAGACACCTAGGCAGGGGGTGAGGTTGAGCAATGTGGTGTAGGGTTATAGTGGAGATTTTTAAGCAGATCTTTCCACAAAATCAGGAAAAAAAGGAAAAATAAACACATTAGGGCACGAGTATCAAGAACACAACATAAAGCTTTAAAGAGGTGGTACTCTTGAAATCTAAAAGTATCACTTGAGTAAAAAGTATTGTGCGTAAGTTATTAAAAAAGTTACTTAGTAAATCATTACTCCCCACCTCTGAATATGATTGTCTGTTGCATAGGTGACGTTCCCAATCCAGTCCCTGTTTATTCGCAAAGGATGGCCTCATATCAGTTGGCTCCTCAGTCGGTCTTCACGGTATACCTACAACCACTACTGTCTTTTTTATGCATAGTACATCTCTGAACTAACCCGTCCGCCTTTTTGTCCCGTGCAGGTTCAGTCTGACTCTGTGGCAGGGCTCGGTCCATCCAAATGTTAGTGATCTTCTTTTTGTGAGAGACAACAGTCACCCAGCTAGAGTCTACTACGACATCTATGAACCAACGCTATCACAGTTTAAACAGGCTGTAGGTAAGACTCTACTGAGGGTAGCAACTATGGGCCTTAACTGGGGTAAATCCTAAACAATGGTTAGTGAGATTCATTCACAAAGGGGAATTGAGATGATGACCAATGATGACTTTGGGTGATGGGACAGTACTACAGGGAAGACAGAGAGAGATTGTAGTCTGCTGGCCTGAAGATCGAAGCCATTTCAATCAGGCTTTTTTATTTTATTTATTTTCATACAGGGGACAATGCATATTACTAAACATTTCTGCCAATATGCCAGACTTAGCCAGAAGGCTATTTTTCATCTGTAGCCCCTAGACAGATGTTAAAAGTCACCCTAAAAGAACAGCAATAAAATGATATATTTACATAACAATAACAATTACAGCACACTCAATAAAAACTACATTTAGGCAAAAGAACATCAGCGACAGAACAGTCCAACAATCAAACAAAACAACAGACAATACATGAACTCATACACACACACACACACACACACACACGGCAACCTGGCAGCAGGGGGCAGCAGTAGCAGGGTAATTCATGATGACAGCTTTGATTGTCAATGAACTATTTCTTTAGCTGTGACTGAAAAGAGTAATATGTGTCCAGATTTCTGATGGTTATGGGAGTTAGGCTCCACTCAGTTGCAGCTCGAACAGAAAAAGCAGTCTGACCAAACACGCTTTTTCTGAAGGGAATGATACAGTCTCCTCTCGCTGCACCTCGAGTTCTGCGGAAAAATCAATTGTAACTTAAGCTGACTGTGTTTTGACAGAGGAACAGGGCCGACTGAGGCGGTTCTACGCCGGAGGAGATCTGATGGACTTCATGTTTGGTTTTGAGAGAGACCTGTCTGAGAGCAGAAGTCTTGGAGTGAGATGGGTCACAGTCACAGACAGGACATCCCTATCTGCTCTGCTCAATGGTTGGCATTTACAAAAACAGTAGCAAATTATGACTTGCATTTCCACTGTATAACCATTTTAGTTACTTTCCACCACAGGACCTTTTATCAGATCATTTAATAATCCCAGTGTTTGCCCTAGCCACCTACTGGACTAGAAATGTAGTGCAGTTTCTATTGACACCTCCTCAAAAGTCATCAGTCTGATTTGAACACATTCTCCAAATGCTGAGATGCAGTACTCAAATCACACGGATTGCCAGGAATTATTTTACCCTCATTCCTGAAAAATACTTCCTGAGTTTAAAAGCATTTTTAATAAACAGATCTTTACCAGTTCATCCTAGTCTGATAACAGATCTACATGCTTATTTCAGGTGGTTCTGAAGGGATGCTGATGGTTGGAGTTGTTTCAGAGAGCAGTCGTCCTGGGGTGCCAGTGGTGGAAGGACTGGGGCAGAACTCAGTGTCTTCTCCTACACTCGAGGTAGTCTGGGGATGTTATTATCTAGAGATCCACCTGGTCAATTAGCGCAATAATATAGTTCATATTCAATTGTTTTCCAATCTCTTCTGTGTTTAGAAGTTTCTGCATCTCCTCAGCCTGCGTCCTGCTGCTCGGTGGGGGCTGTACCTAAGCGTCCGTGCTCCTGAACTCCTGGAGGCTTCTCTCTCATTACTGCAGTGGTTCTATGATTCGGAGCAGCTCTACAGACCTGTGTGGATAGGCATGGACCCTAACAGAGGCTACAGCACTCAGGCATGTGGCAATATTTTTTAGTTTTGAAGTTGATTTTTGGCTATATGTTTAAGTCCTATCCAGTTTTACCTTTGTATTCAAATATAACATTAGGTATTATGCCTGACACGTTTATATCTTGTACTATCTGCCCCATCGCTTTTTTCAATTCGATACATTTTTGGGGGGCAAGATCAATTCATTTTTTAGCACAGCTTTCCACACCCCTCACTTTGTATAATAATTTCCCAAAAACTAGTCAAAGGTGCATACTTACTCCTTGATGTACCTGCAGAGGTGGGTAGTACTCAGTTACATTTACTCAGTTACATTTACTTGAGTAACTTTTTTTAATAAATTGTACTCCATAGAGTAGCTTTACTGCACAATACTGTTTACTTGAGTAATAATATTTTGAAGTAACTGTACTCTTATTTGAGTAAGATCTTTTACCCACCTCTGTGTGTCATGTAAGGACAGTTTTATGGGAAAAATGTGATGATGTGGAAATTTTGTTCCTTGTGCCTTAATTTTTGAAAATATTATTCACTTTTTTAGTTTATCTTTTGAAAATATCAAAATCTTTGAATGATTTTTTTGCCAGATTACCACAAAATTAAACAAATAATCTGACATTACGCTCAAACAGTTACTCAGGACTTGAGTAACATTATTTTTGAAATAATGGTAATATTGGCTAACCTACCCACCTCTGTGTACCAGTTTACATTACAACATGTCAACTCACATATTTACAATAGGATTCAAGTCAGGGTTTTGTCCAGTATGTAGCCTGATATTCACTTTGGTCTTATTTGGGTAGCTCTTTACCAAGGGCCATGTATATTTTGTTTTCTTGTCATGTTTGAGCACAAAGCAAATGCAAATAGCAATGGGCTTAGAGGATGTCCTTGGCTTGTTCCCCTATCAAAGTGGAAATATTGAGACCTTATTCCATTCGCAATGACTAAAACAGGTGGTGAATAGGGCTGGGAACCTCGGGGTAACTCACGATTCAATACAATACATGGCTCAAAAAACCAGTAATATCTCAACATGATGATACTGCAAAACTCAAAATATTGCACATAATAACCTATGATATATCACATTTTTTAAAGGGATTAATACAGTATTTAAATGGTATTCCAATTAATAGATTTTTTAAATGAAATACAGTTAATTTAAGAATTAAAACAGTGAATACGTATAAGTCGACTTTCTCAAAATAACAAACAAAATGTAAGTACTGCCAGATTTATTTTGTCTGTATATGTATTTCTGTATGCTGCAGAGAAGAGGATATTGAATGGTTGACTTGTAATTAGATCTAATATTGCCCCCCAAAATGTACCATGCCAATAGAGAGTCCTTTGTAGAACATTTCTTTAGTGAAGTTGGCTTTGGTTAACTAAATATACAGGACTTTGTGTCTACAGTGGACCGTCTCTTCCCTTCCTCTACAATAGTCCTGAATGAAGAGACCCTTACACCAGGCCTCTCCCAGAGACTGGCTCTACACCTGAATTCTGCCTCACTAACACGAGACTCTTTACTGAGAATCATGGACACATATGATGTTATACTGGAGGGACACCAGAAGACCACAGCCCTCACAACACAGGCAGAACAGCAGGACAGGCTAGATAATAATCACATCTACTTCATATCAAACCAGTCATAATATATTTGATATAGATTTAAGAAAAAAAAGATAAATGTAGCTTTTAGTTAAACATTGATTGGTATGCTGTCATAATGTAATGTGTACACAACTTACATTTGATCTACTTAAGATCCATTCTGTTCTCCAGTCATGACCTGTTGTTTAGTTCTGTCGACACTGCTACAGCTACAGCAAACCCGCAAATAGTCTGCTTCATACATACTGTGACATTCTCCTAACTTGACAAGGCAAGACACTTAACCTCTATGTATGTATGTGATTGTGTGATTGGTGTTTACTTGGTGGTGGTCAGAGGGCCTGTAGATGCATATATTTTTTCATGTCTCATATCGGCATGGTTCAAGAATAGATATCTTACTTTCAACATTTGCTGCAAAGATCCCTGTGGCATGAACATTTTTCATTTCACCCAAAAGTCAAATATTTTTGTGACTGGTATTTACTGTATGTATTTATCTACACACTCAAATATTGCCCATCATATTGTTTTTGCAAAACTCATCACTGTGCAACCCTTGCGGTGATGATTCTGGAGTCTCACAGCCTGCCATGTCACACTGTCGCCACCAGATAGAGTCCTCGTTATGGTTTGTTAGGGGTAAGCCCACGTTGCGTAATCACCCCTCAGTACATATCCATTGAGTACCACATGTCTTTGTCTGGTCATGAATCACACCAGCACCACTCTCCACTCGTCTCGTCTTTCTGTAGCAGCTCTTTTGATACTTTTAACTGTTTGTTTATAGTAATTTACATTTCAAGTGTTCTTCTTGATCTACATCTGACTACTGCCATTCATTCACTCTCACTAATGAGTCGGGTTTTATTGTATTGCCTGGGATTGACTCACCCTTTAAACCCACCAGCGTATGGGCTCACCTCAAAGACCCTCGTAAACAAACAAAAATATTAGGCACTAATTAGCAGCCTCTTCCAAGAATGCGTGGGCTGGTTGTGGATGTCGGTCGTACATTACATTGTAAAACCAGTTTAAGCCTGGTTTAGCTGGAATATTAAAGCCGTAGATTGTAGGTTTCATAAATGAAGAAGAAAATGCTTAAAATGGACCCTGTATGATGTAAAGGATGTTGTCTGTAGTCTGTAGAGGCCAGGGGAGGGACTAAAGTAAAACTCGACTGCTATTGATATTGGTCACATGTTATCCCACAAACTTTGATTTGATGTTGCTGTAGAGGCCAAGGGAAGGGACTAATAAGTACAAATGACAGATTACAAAAACTTATTGAACACACCATTAATCCACCAATATTTAATGATATCTTTTCAAATGTTAAAATACAATTACATTACTTTATTCCTGTTTGATAAGGTATTTTATTTTGTTCATACTATGGCCATGATACACTGACAAACAGCCATTGGTGTGTCTAGTGACATTACATTGCCTGTCAGATACAAAGTGACCGGGCCTTTCTGTTTGCATTGTTCTCCCCATGACTTCCACCATCGATATAAAACTAGGCTAATCCTCCAGCTGTAGGGACATCCTGACTAAGATCTGGAGATGGGTCCACATGCGTTGCACTCTGGTCATTCTCTGCTCCTGACAGGTTGGCCAAGTGGCACTGAAGTATGGGTCAAATGCAGAAGACACATTTCCCTGGGACAATGAAGTGCATATACCTTACATTACTTTATTTATGTATACCCAAGCCTCTCAGGGACAAGGATCCACTTAGTCAAATAGGAATCATACAAAACTAATGCATTAATCAAAGTCAGTAATTTGTGAGTTTGGTTCGGAGCAGTTTAGCACATACAAAGCCATGTGATTTAATGAAAACAATGAGAATTTCATTGCTGACCTTGATACATTATGGATATTGATGTTTTCAATGTTTTCTGTTTGACTCAAGACTACATGCAAAATAAATAAATAAATATATTTTTTAAAAGATTTTGATGATGGGGAAAGGTTGTAGGCCAAGGAAGGAAAATATTTTTAATGTGAATTCAAAATGTCATAGATTTTTTGAGGGTTGCCGGGTCAAATCCCTGCCTGTCGTTTTGTCCCTGGGCAAGACACTTAACCCACATTGCCTATGAATGAATGTGGTTGTGTGATTGTGTTTGGTGGTGGTGGTCAGAGGGGTAGGGGAAGGTGCAAAATGGCAGCTATACTTCTGTCAGACTGCCCCAGGTCAGCTGTGGCTACAGAAGTAGCTAACCACCACCAGTGTATGGAATGAATGAATAATGTAATTGTGAAGTGTCTTTGAGTGTCCAAAAGAGAGTACAATGCATTATTATTATTATTTAACCCTCAACTAGAACATTCCTGGTTTAATTACATCATTTCAGGGCATTTTTATGTGAATGCTTTACTACAAAATTATCTTTGCATACATCATCCCATATAGCGAAAACAGACTTCTGTATGTAGTCAGACCACTGTACCGATCGTTTTTCAAGACTTGGCCAAATGGCATGTGACTAAAGAACACACGACAAGCCAGGAATAACCCCTTCCTCGGTGTTGACGAGCAAACCCACTTCTATGTAACAACAACCTCTGCAGGGGGCCAGGCAATAGACCCCGCAACCTCTTTACCAATCACCCCTTAAATGCATTTCTACTTAAAAATCTGCAAATGATAACATAGAGAAGCTGACAGAGGAGAGACTAGCTATGATAAACAGGGTGCAGCAACATGACATCTGACTGTGAACCATGCCTTGAACAGTAGCGGGGCATTCTCAGATCATATTACGCCTTTCAACTCTCAATCATTTTCGGGTGCTTGACTTTTTTTTTCCCCTCCCAGGGGCTTGTTGACTGCCGCGGATAGGACAGGTGGCATAGCAGGGATCCAGGCTGGCCGTTTACCAGCCAATAAAAATAGCTGCGGTCTCCATGATGTCACCGGGAGGTAAATCATACAGCATCTGACTGCTACACCAGGACCAATCACACCACACGCGCCCAACAGGACTGGCTTATTAATATAGGTGTCATGATTCATCTATTATGACTTAAGGATGAATATAGTCATGGTGTTTCTATGCATTTCCAGTGGGAGCCCTGAACTCTTCACATCCACTATGTCAGTCTGGAGATCACACTGCAATAGGCTGACTTACCTGGAAATGTCCAAGTACCTTAGAGTGTCCAGAGGTGGATAGAGTAGCCTACTCTGGTATGATAGTGTTACTGTGACTCAAACGATTCAAAAAAAGTAGTCAACCAAGTGAAAATCAAAAAGTATTTGGTGAAAAGACTCAAAAGTACTCAAGTAAACCACAAGTTAACTAGGCCTGTGCTGTCGTCCGCGAATTCCCTAAAACTACATTCTTCTTTTAGTCTATAGGGGGCGTTGTAGAGGTAACTGCCATCATATTGGTCAGATGTGTTCAGGGCCGGGGGGTCATGAGGTATTTCAGGTTTGAGCCTAATCGGGCAAAGTATGTGCACGTTAGAGGCTGTCAACTATACCTGACTTCCCAAATTCAATTCAAAATGGCCGACTTCCTGTTTGTTGTAGGGTGGGGTCATAATAATATTTTATGTTGGGTACACTGTGGAGAATCACTGTACCAAGTTTCATTGCTCTTTGTCAAAGTAAGTGTGTCCAGGGTCC
>JAVQKC010105349.1:0-28284 GCA_036025475.1 Philypnodon macrostomus | reverse complement strand
CCGCTCCGCCACTGCAGCCTGCAGGAGAGCAAAGAGAGCGTCACACACACGGTCTATGAGCCAGTCTCACCACGCACCCTGGACTATGCAGGTTCTGGCTCCAGAAGAGAGCTAACAGTTTAGTTAGGACGTCTGAACATGTGTTTTATGTGGCTTTAATGAAATGTGAGAAATGTCCGCACGCTCTGATCGTCTATGAGTGCGTATATTATCCATCCGCTGTTTGTTTATGTCCATATCTCCGCGAATATCCTGTAAAATCTTCATCAGACAAAAACTGATTTGAAGATCACAACTTTATCAAACAGTGAAAACAGTTCCCAGCGCCCACAATTCCTTGTCGTTTACTGTGATTCACATCTGACTATACTTTTGCCTCATCTTTGCTTCTGAGAATGGGCCAAATTTTATGGACTTAAAGCCAGTCAGCTGTGCAGCTACAGTCTTTGTAGTGAGCTTTCTGTCCACGCGCAGATCTCTTCCTCATGCACTGTATGTGCAGGATACATTGAATTGAACGGGGTCAGGACCTTTCTGTTCATGTGGCCCCCCATGGGTTGTGGCCCTAAACAATCACATAGTGTGTGAGTGTTTATGCCCTGGGAACAGCATCACTTAACTGAAGTGGATAGCATAGAAACAAAATATATTTCTCTATTTTGGTAGATTATATCACAGATCAAATCCTTTGCACCACCAGACTGGTCTTACAAACGTATCTAGTGAGTCTATAATTACTCTCTATACAAATAAAGGTGTGCGCCACAGTTTTTGGATGATCATTGACTTGTGTTTCAAACCATCCGCACAGTCTAGACCACCAGCTGTAAGGGAAACTTCGATAGTAAATACAGTCTAAAACTGTATGGACTGCACTGACCTGACCTAGCTTCACAATAATCATTAGAAAGATAGAGATATGTTTTTACATGTATGCATGTTTCATGTTTATTGCAGTTTATTAATGAGTAACTCGTCAGAGGGCGTGGAGCTTTTTTTCCAAGAAGAATAAAGACAGGGGCTTACATAAAGTAAAACCCCTACTGTGTTTGATCTTTGTGACTTATAACATTAACTATAATTACAACTGTTACGGATTTCAGAAAATGAATCGGGTAAGTCAACACTACTTTTTATGAATTTGAGTTTCCAATATTTGAAAATCTTTTTTTGTAAATTGTCTTCTCACTGTGAAGACGGCTCAATCTTCATAGACCAGAACTTTTCTACCTGTCGCTATGAACGTTGTCAGAAGTCTGTTTGTACTGGTCATTTCTGTGGAGCTGTCATACCTTCAGCTCTCAAGTAAGGTTTTAAATATAACTTTTAAAAAACAAGTGACTGTCACTAATAATGTCACTATTGGGCCATAATTGTCTGTGTTCTGGTTTAGTGGCCTTATCCAGCAGCAGCAGTCTGTGGGGTAAAAAGCTCCACTTTAAGCCACCGGTGTGTCTTTCCCAGCTTGATCCAGAGATTGTTTTACCAGCGCTTGAAGAGCTGAGCGTGTGCTTACTCTTGAAGCGTTCCCATGAGACTAAATGGACAGCTTTTGTGTACAAGGCTCCGGGGAATAGTAATATTGAGTTGGGTCTTCAAGGCCATGGTGATAATCTGTCAGTATGGCTGTTTGGAATTGAAAATGAAGTTAAAAAGAAGCTGAATCTCAATGCGTGGCACTCTGTGTGCATCACCTGGTCTGGAAGAATGCAGAAACTACACCTTTACATTAACACAACATCTCACTATGAACTATCTGTTGGAACTGCTACACCTTCACACTTGTCTCCAAATGGCACTCTTACCCTGGGGCAGTCTCATTTTGTGGGTGAAAGCGGAGTGCGCCCGGAGAATGGTCAGTCCCTTTTAGGTGACATTAGTCGATTTAGGATCTGGACCAAAGCGTGGACTGAAGAGGAACTTCAGAGGCAGGAGTGCACAGATGGAGATGTGCTCAGTTGGGATTTGAGATACTGGAAGTTTGACTGTTTAGACCTGATTGAAGACGACCTGCAGTGTGGTAAAGACATCTAATTTCAATATAGTTGAGTTTAGTATACTGTAAGTGAACTGTCAGAGTTAATGTTTGTGTGAGGAGGACTTTCGCTTAGTTAGAATTCATTTTGTAATTTCACTTTAATTTTGTATTTTAAGATATAGAATAATTGTGCACACTGCTTTTCAGAGTGGTCAGTCTACAAAGTCACACTGAAGATATCTGTTCAAATGAAAAATGATGCTGATGAAACATGTCCACACTTAACGTCTATACAAAACATCACAAATCATTGGGTATGAAAAGTCTTAAAGATCTTAAATCTCTAAAATGGCAGCCAAACAAACCATTTACTAATTGAATGTATTCTTGTCATGTTTGGGCAGTTGAACAATATCTTCCCAAGGTCTATTTCTGTCTATGACCTGACTGTCTCATCAAGGTAAGTAACACAAGTTATATACCTGTATATTGAAGCGGGTTGTAATTTGTTATCTGTGTTTCCATACAGCCAGCCATGCAGCCCAGTTAATATATCCACCGCTTTACATGGACAGGTATATCACTGTGGCTTAGATTTGCCTTTCACCACAAGGGGGCAGCACCAATATCCGTGTGCATAGAGGATATGTGCCTCTTTAATAGATTTATGACCCAATATAATATCACTAAATTATTTCATATTTGAAATTATGATTATTTGCATCTTCAGGAATCCCCGGCTTTGATGAACACCATCTGTAGCACATGGTAAAACAAGTCCAGAGAGCATAACATAAAAACTGATGACTTGAAAACTAACCATAGAGTTTGTGAATAGTTCTTTCATTAGATTCTTTGTAAACGTGGAACCAGCGGATGATGTGGAAATGGTTCAAGAGGATATCACTGCCAGGCTGAGTTCCCTGTACTCTCTGGACTTCCTCAATCTGACTGCAGATCCTGACAGCATTCAGGTGTTGCCTGTGGGTGAGTTTGGTCAACACACTTTCACATGAGGAAATCAGACTAGAACATGGTAAAACTGTCTGAAGAAGGAACCACATAAATGACTAGTGACATCGGACGCATTTGGATGAGGAAGATAACGATTGCACAATTTGAATGTCAAGTGTAAAAAGAGATGATTGTGTAGACCCTATGGCCACAATGTTACTGTATTAACATCACAATAACAGTATACAATATTATCACGATATATTTGACATTGTACAGTTCCATGTAAGTGAGATGATATAGAAAATTAAATGATGATTGAGCAAGTAAAAAACACAGGCTACTTTCCCCGTGTGTTGAGTGTTGAACTCACAGAAAGGCAACATATCACAGCAACAGTTCCAGACATACACAGTATTGGAAGGCAAGACAATATAATAACACGTACTAATGTTCTGTTTTAAAATGTATTTTTATGTTTTTTGTAGATTCCCATTCTGCAGTGACAGACAGTCCAGCAACAGCCAACACAGTCAGTTCACCGGGTGAGTCTATAAATGTAAGCAATCTCCTCACATCATAACATCATAATATATTCTCTATATTTATCATTTACAGAAGTAAGACCCACTCAAAGCATGCCAGCTTACCCTGCTAATATGACAGATGAGCCTCTAGATGTAAACAAGACCATTTGTCAGTGAATAACAATTCTGATATATTTATATTCTTTTTATGGTCATATCTTTACATATTATAATGTGTTTATTTATTTGCTGCAGACAAATCAGATACATTTTTTAGAGTGAATCTAGCACTATCTATAACAGGATCTCTTTCAGACTCTCAAACCTTCATCACGGCATGGGTAAGAGCCTACTTCTACAGTTTCAGTTTTTAAATACATGCATAATCTACATATGTTTTTTAAACCAAAGGTGAATGACAGGCTGAAATTGACTGACACCATGAAAGTACTGAATCTTTTAATAACAGAGCATATAAACAGGTAAGCCTGTGGATGTGGGACAAAGTAATAGTAGACTATATACTAGAGTTTAACTTCATTTAGTTTCCTTGTTGTTTTCAGGAATAAAGCCCAATCTAGTGAACTCTTAGTAGGTGTATATTGTTTTACTAGAACTTAACCACTAACTCAGACATTGACAATTTGAATTTACCAAAATATTTTTGTCATTTTCTTTTCTATAGATTTCCCATGCACAACAAAAACAGTATGTCTGCCCTATAGTATATCTTATATTGTAATTTCACCCACATTTACAATTCATTTCATTAGAAGATGATTTCCTTTTTGAAACAGATACAACTGTACCTTTCATGTTCAGGAGGATTACATTTACAATATTTCTTCAGTTCATATCCAAATCCAACAGACTCTGAATTCCTCCTTTATGAATGCCTCCATCAGTGTTCAAACAATAAATCTAAAGATAATGCTTATAGGTACGTGCTTTTATGAAGGCTATACAAACACATGCACCAAGTTTGAGCTGCACTATACATCATCTATACATTTTATTTTACATTGTCTTTCAGAGCCACCAAATTGCTTTAATGACAAACTCTCCACAATCTATGGCATATATTACTGGCCCAAAACATTCCCTCAGGAAATCCAAGTCATGAGGTGTGAGAACCCACCATCAGAGAATGCATTTAGGCTTTGGTAAGAGCCACAAATCTATTCATTTCTTTGTTGTTTTATTACATAGCATTGATATAACAGTATGTATATTATTTTGGGGATACTATAATTAATATTGTAGGCTGCTGTATCGATATATCGGAATTAATAATATTTTGTATATTTCACAAAATTTAAATCTCTACTCAAATTGAGTTTCTTTTTTCAGAAAGTAGACTTGTTTGTGAGATACTGTTGAAGTATTCTCCGTTCTATTTATTACATTACCTGTATTTCATATTGTACGTTTTCATGTGCAATATATCCATTATGGCAGTATCACCATATTGTGATATTATTGGGATCAAATCGTGAGGTACCCTGAGGTTCCCGGCCCTAATGTATACAATAAATCACATCTGATTCATGATTCAATTTGTGTACAATCCAATAAAAATCAAAAAAGAAATGGCATGCATTGTACAACTCTCCCATTTTTTTTTTGCATATGAGTGAATTTCAAACAATAATCCTATATATATTTCCTTAGTAAGCTGGAGATAAGTACGGATTCAACAACATGGGCTAAACCTGATATGACCAACTGTATCCCGACTCATTCCATACCCGATATAGAAAATGTCACTGTCACTACAGGTAAGACCGTGCTGATTATTCTGATTTCATTTTGCCGCAGATACAAAGCTCTTAATGTTGATGTGCATTCTCAGGGAATGCGGCGGATGTTGTGGAAATGATACAGCTCCTTGTTAGCATGCAGCTCAGTAACTCCTCTCAGCTCTCCTCTGATGAACTGGACACTGTGGTGGGGAAACTCAACGAAGTGGTGGACATAGGCATCAACCCTGATCTTGGTGCCAACATTGTGACCGTTGTGGCTGACATCCTTGTCTCGAATACCAATGTCTCTCAAGTGTCCAATTTGTAAGAAATGACTAAATGATCAATCTGCTAGAAATGTGAGATCTTCTATTGAGCATCTGTGTTTGTCGTTTACAAAAGTGTCCTGAATATGACGTCAAAGATGGGAGATACCATGGATTACCAAGGGGTGTCTGAGAGTATTATGGCTCCATCTCTAGCTCTTTCTTTGTGTAACGTAGATCCAGAAGGATTCACTGGTCTCACATTTGGTGTAGCCTCTGTCTCTACCAACCTAGAGCCAGAGGTGAGTGAACTAGAAGAAGGTGTACGAAGGATTCAAGGACAAAGTGTGCTGGAATTATATAATGAGTGTTGTAGCCTCAAGCCATTTTGACACATTATGTTTGTACAAGTAGCCAGTTAAATGCACATTTTGTTAATAATTAATACATGATTGTGGCATTTCTTAGGTTTTTGTTGATCAACGGTTTGTAAATGATCAAATCCCCGACGTAAAGACAAGCATTTCCTTGCCTCAAGAAGTGCAGAACTTCTTTTCTCAAAATAGAAACACAACCCGTGTCCAGTTCCAGTTCTACGCAACAGATGAACTTTTTCAGGTACCACCTCTCTGCATCACTTTAGTTTAGTTCTGCTCTAACAAGTCTTTCTTTAACAGGATCCTTACTTAATCAACGCAACGCTAGGAAGGAGCTCTATAAACTCATATGTTGTATCTGCCAGCCTTAATAACAGTAATGTGAGGAATCTAACCGAACGAGTTGTGGTGAATCTTGGTCACCAAAACCCCACAAAAGTAATACACATACTTTCAAAGTAAAACAGGAAACACTGTGATTGAATTGTGAACATCTGTTTTGTTTTATTTTTACAGCCACATGATGAAGTGCACTGTGTGTTTTGGGATTTCCAGAAAAATGGTTTGCATGTTTTATAATATGGTATGTGGATGTGGACAGGCATAATGTTCTCTATGAACATGCAGTATATATCTTTAGGTGGTCATGGGGGTTGGAACGGGAATGGCTGTGAGACCCAGAACATTTCTCACGATCAGACCAGATGCTTGTGTGATCATCTCACACATTTTGCTTTACTGTTGGTGAGTTACCAATTCTTTTATAAAAGTGTAACAGAAACACCCCACTGCATGGACAGACTGTGCGCAATCTGCTCTTGTTTTACTGTTTACACGTATAGGTGTTAATATGCAAATTACCCTGATGTGTCTGGCATTGGTAGCTGGTCCCTAATACCACCACTGGAGGGAGCCAGATCATGTTATTAACCTATATATTTTTTTACAGGACGTATCCAGAACTCCCATTAGTGAAGTTGACAGTCAGATTTTGACAGTCATATCCTATATTGGCTGTGGTATTTCCGCAATTTTCTTGGGTATTACCCTTCTCACTTATCTGGCGTTTGAGTAAGTCACAGATACAGTAACCAAAGTGTCAATAACTACCCCACTACATTGACTGACTCCTTTCTGCCTCTCAGGAAGCTACGTCGGGACAACCCATCGAAAATCCTGATAAACTTGTCAGCCGCTCTTCTGGGGCTCTGCATGGTCTTCCTGCTTGACTCTTGGCTCGCATCCTTCTCCAACTATGGCCTGTGCATCGTGACTGCGGCTACACTCCATTATTTTCTGCTGGCTTCTTTCACATGGATGGGCCTGGAGGCTCTGCACATGTACCTTGCCCTGGTTAAAGTCTTCAACATTTATGTTCCCTCATACATACTCAAGTTCTGCGCCGTTGGATGGGGTGAGGTTTTATAGGTCTAATGATCTTGATGGTGTACCAAATAAAGTGGCACCTAGTGTGGTCTTCTGCTGCTGTAGGCCACCTGCTTCAAGTTTTGTTTAGAGATAGTCTTCAGCAGACCTTTCTGTATCAAGAAGTTATTTGAGCTTTTTTTTACTGAGATTTTTACATAGCTCATTGGGTACTCTATAAAGCCCATAATTATATAATTAAACAACCACATCACAAATCACTTACATTTTCTGAGGCAGGTTTGTCTTTATATGTGCAAATCTATTGTTTGTACCCAATTCAGTGGCTGTATTCTGCCACCAGTTGCATCCACCTGAACTGAAACTAGAGTCATCTAATGGAGCCCTTTCTTCAATACAAAACTCAACAGAATACACTGCAATGGTACAACATGCAGGTGTGATTCTGAAGTTAAGCCTGTCTCCTGTCCTGACAGGTCTTCCTTTGGTCATTGTGAGCCTGGTTCTAGCCATCGACAAAGACAGCTATGGCAGTTCTACTTCTGAGGAAGCTGCTGTGGTGATTCAATCCACTGACCCATTGTGAGTTTACAGAGGTTTAATACTGATGGTAGTAATTTAGATAAATATAGACCCTTTCAAAGTTTGTAGAACAGAAAGTTCTAAATTCCAGAATGGAGGCAACTGGAGGCAAGACCATACATTTTCAATGGAGAAGTGTGAAATGAACTCACTTTTGCTCCAGTTTCCTCCATTCCGGAACTTTTAACATTCCATTTGACAAACGCTATGCCTCTTTCTGGTCTTCTAGTTGCTGGGTGCAAAGCAACGAGGTCTTCTATGTAACTGTGGTGAGCTTCATCTTCCTCATCCTACTGGCTAACATCTCTGTGTTTATTGTGGTCCTCATTCAAATAAAACACATGAGGATCAAAAAGCCCTCAGCGAACAGCTGCAGTGCAGTGAACGACCTGAGAGCAGTGGGCAGTCTCACCGTCCTGTTGGGCCTCACGTGGTCAATGGGCTTCTTCTCGTTTGGACCGGGACGAGTGGTCATGATGTACCTGTTTTCCATCCTCAACACCATGCAAGGTAAACTGAATAAAAAGTTCTACTACGCCATATAAAGCACCAGACTTTGACGAACACAATAACAGCATGTATAATTGATTTCTTCCAGGATTCTTTGTGTTTTTGTTCCACTGTTTGATGAAAGACAATGTGAGGAAACAGTGGAGAATGTACTTGTGCTGTGGCCGTTTCAGACTCAGTGACTACTCAGGTAGATACGGTCACTAAATACAAAGAAAGGGTTATAGATGGTGTAATGTAACATGTTTTGGTTTTGTGATGTATGTTTAGAATGGACCCACACAGCGACAGCAGGAGGCCAAAGTAAGAAGAAAAATATGGATTCGGATGCTTCGGACATGACCGCCACCAGGAAGATCTCAGATTCTTCAAGTTAACAGAAAGAAATTGTCAGAAAATGTGGCTAGACTTTCAGTTTTTCTTGAGCAAAATTTACAATAAGTTACAATTACTACTACTACTTTACATCTGTACATAGACCTTTTCAGAATAGTAACTGCCTTATAGAAATGTATTGCTAAAATAATTTGCATGGTTTGGATATTGTTATTTCAGTAATAATAAAATAGATTAGCTCACTGGTGTCATTTTGTTCTTTGGCTACTACTTCCCCACTTATACTAATACCACTAATATAATAAACCCTATAATAACACCCTATAGAGTCATGGTCCCAAACACCTTCAGACATTTGACTCACAGCACAGCACACATGGAATAAAATCTCTTCAAATGTATTATTATTATTATTATTATTATTATTAAAACTGGTTATATAAAAACAGGAATAAAATTGAATATACTGGTCTAAATATTACGGAAGGTCATAGTACTCACCAATATAATTTTTTTCCTAAATCGTAATTACAAGAGAGGGGCGGCAGTGGCGCAGTGGGTAGGTGCTCGCCCTTCAACCAGAGGGTCGGTGGTTCAAGTCCCCTTCCGAGCGCACACTGTCGTTGTGTCCCTGGGCAAGACTCTTAACCCACAAGAGTAGAGTGAATGAATAGTACAAAATATGTAAAGCGCTTTGGGTGTCTTGAAAAGCACTATATAAATGTTATTATTATAATTACTGGGTTTTTTTAAGGCCATTGAACTGCACATAGTCAGAAGAGTCCAGCTGAGAGTCTTGCCAGGACTGCTGGAGCAGGAGCGTGTAGACTTTTTTATTCAGGTAAACATTCCCCTTATCATGATTCAACGATCTTTCCAGATTACCAGATTGTCAGAACTTCATATCACAGTTCAATTCTTTTATCGCCATATCACCCACCCCTAGTATGCTCGGGACAATAAAGAACACTACAGTCTAAAAATTTCAAAACTACATCATTCTTAATGTTAATCTACTATTGAACTCTAAATTCATCAAGTTAGTATTTGCTAAAACTGCCACAGACCACAAAAGAGAATGTTAAACTGTATATTGCCTTTTGTTAGTGTTTGAGGAATGTATTTATAAGGTGTCATTTAGGTTCTGGAGTAACTTGCAGGTTGACATTCTGTTCATAGCAAGTGTCACACACCCTTTCACTCCAACCCATCCAGTCAGTATTCAGGGTTAAGTCTGCGGAGGCACTTCTTCAAACCAATAACACGGGCACCTTCACAACTGTTTTTGCTCCTGCTCATGTAAATACATAGGAGGCTGCTTGGGTCATCTTTACTCAAACATCAAGTCAGGTAAGAAAAGCGGAAATCTCTGTATTGATGGTTAATGTTTCAGTGGTATAATGCTTATTTTGAGGTGGTTTAGATGTTCAATGTCTAAGGCTTCCATAAAACACTGAATGTGCTGTTTGGATTCAAAAATGACAGAAATATTTAGTTGCAGATGACCCATGGAAGACCCTAGCCCTATAGCCGTGAAGGTGGAGGAACACTCCCGCTGTGTCATCCTGACCTACTTCCATGGAGACATCGGCAGTATGGTGGATGCTCACTTCAGCCGAGCACTCAGCAAAGTCTGTAAAGCCAAGGCACCTGCAAGCAAGCTGAAGAAAATACACAAAAAAATCAAAACAGGTAAATCCAGTTCAACTTACAAAGTCTTTATTTTTGTTCACATCATTTATTCTGACTGACTGGTTTGTTGGGGCTATTACAGAAGCTAGCCCAGCTTTTCACGACAGCCCTCCTGACACTTACTCTGAGGCACAGGTCCGACCGGTAACGGATCGCCTGACTTTTAGCCCTGTAGAAGATCCTTGGCATGCATTTCCCAGCCGGACAGGCGAGGGATCAGCTTTGCCGACCTTTGTGTACCCCCTGTCCACTGAAGGTCTAAGTGGGACCGGACAGCAATATTCCACATCTCTGCTCAACTTGTTACACAACGACCGAAGTGAAATGGCCCCTGGCCAGCCCTCCAGCTCCAAAGCAGAACTGCTTCCAAACTGGACGGTGTCCCAAATGGACCCTGCCACAGTTTTTGAACCAGGTAACTCACCCACAACATAATACAGGTTATAAAATACCTATATACAATTTTCTAACTTTTGACACATAATCAGAAACCTCCTGTTATTCAGACTTATTTACAGGTTTGGTTGACACATATTGATCTGCATTAAAACATATTGGACTGACACAGGCATTAGGATATTTTTTGAAATACAGAGAGTGTAAATGCATAGGCTGAACACATGTTATTAGTATGTTTTTAAGTTAATATCTCATCCCATTTCCCTTAATTGTAAATAACTTAACTAGCACTTGCTAATGGAGCAACTGTTTATGCTGCTCTACATGTTACATCATAAATGGATGACGCACTAAATACTAATTAAGACTAATTAATGTTATTTCATTTGGCAACAATCAGTGCTCTACATAAATAAAATGCCTGTTGTTGCATTATGAGCTGATGCGTGTTGTTAGAATTTGAATTGCTTGTCTTTTTTGTGTGTCAGGACGGCGTCTGGATAAGAAGGACTTGTACTGGTACTGAGAAAACACAGCCTGCCCAGAGAATGTTAAAATGGACTAATAATATATGTTTAAATAGAGACTTCAAAGTGAAAGAGGCCTCAGCCCATCTGAGTGTAAAAGGTGGAAGAGCTTTTTGAAGGAACACTCTCTGGTAAACCTGTCTGTCTGCTTTCACATTCCTACTGTAAATCACCGACGAAGGGAGACTTACTTACTTTATAGAGCCACTTCCATGAGTGGGCGAGTAAATAATACAGTATTAAACATTGAACACTGTGAACCTCAAATGTAATATACAGCCACTCCTCTGTTTAATGTTAAATAATGCTTAACTTTACAATATTATCTGCATAGTTATACTTTTAATACATTTTCCTGAGTGTGTAGCATTGGGAATTATAACATATACAATGGCATTTTGTACATAAACTCTTCCTATACTTAAAACATGCTCATTGAAGGATTCTTGCTTTAAAAACTGAAAATAAAACATATTTTGTTCTAGGTATGCTACTGCAATACTATGTAATGTATCTATATATTGTAAGTATACATTAAAATGCATTGATATAGCTATTGTGTTGCACTGTATTTTTAGATATAGATATAGATACCTAATTTTGACTGCACTGAAAGGTTTGGGATGGTCATATAAAACTGCAATATAACTTTGTCAAGACATGTGAGGTGAGTATACTCCTCACACAATCTCTTCAATATAAACAAGCTTAAACACTTTCCCAGTAACTTTCATTTCTACAGTATTCTTTCAATCGATATACATATCTTAATGTGTTTTTATGATCTAAAAGGTTGAAATATAATAACCCTATATAATAGCCCTATATACTTGGGTCACAATTCTGACTTAATATTAGTTTCTCTTTTTAGTGATTCAATGGTCAGTTATTTCTGCTGTGGATGAATTATTGACCTAATCCTGTCTGCAGCAATAGTCAACACCCTCCAATATCCAGCATGTTGATTGGCCGTGCTTTGAGATTGCAATAATACTGCATTTCATTTAGTATATATTGGGTTAGGATCATTGGTTCGGGATAGCTGAGAGTTTTTCTGTGCAGCACATTGCCCTTGCAGACCATAGGCTAAATAAGCTGAACTCATATGGAACTGTACACAAAGCAGTATTACACTACAGAAGCTATTGAAAGTCCACTCAAGTGTGGATCAAACAGTCCTTCAAGCTTATGAGACAATGATCCCTTGCTTTACCTTACCTTACCTTGAGCTTTGAGGTACATTGAGGAGTCATCTCAGCACTTGTTTTCAAAACTGCTTGCAAACATTTTACAAGCCACTGAACACACAATCAAATTGCAGTGGGTTTAGCACTTGGCTTAGTGGTTACAGCAAAATAGATTTATTGGACATTTGATATCTTTTACAGCACACCTTTGACAGTAAGCTACTAAAGGTCTAAATTTGTTTGACACAGCAATTAATGGAGAAATATGCAATAACCTGCCATTCTTTAGGTCTGCTCTCTAATATAAAGGACAGCAGCAATGTTATTTTGTTCAATGATTACCTTCTTTATAAAAGAAGACAATGATGAAAAGGTTTGAAAGTTTCTGGGCTGACACAGCGTTGACCCATTCATGCAGACAATAGTATCTCCGAACAGCACAGCTAAGCAAACGTTGTTATTTTTTGGAGCATGAGGTTGGGATAATAAAATTATAATTTCATTTTGGACAATCACCTAATCTGGCCTGTATCCACCATGACATTTTCAAAACCATTGTGTAACGGGAAAATTAGATTCACCAACAAAAAGACTCCAGCACAACGCCTTGAATGGTAGCAGTGATTTGGAGAGGATTTGCTCTATTTACACAGGCATGGGATCAGAAGAAGCCATTATAATCGCAAAGAAAGTTAGGTGAAGATCTCTGTGCAGGTTAGGGAGGGTTTATTTGTACATAGTGACTTGTGAGGCTATAAGAAATGTACAGAGCATGCTCTGGTCTCTAGTCTGCTGGCCACACAGCAGACCCATGTGTCCTTTAGCTCTGCACTGCAGCCCTCACTGCTCACTGCTATGGTCATCCACACACGCTCCTACAACCTGTCCACAGACAGCAACTCCCACAGCCGGGGTCAGGAGCAGGGTCAAGGCGGGCTGAGTCGGACAGGACACAACGTGGTGGCTGTTTGCCTTGGATTTATTCTGGTCGCTGGATTCCTCAGTAACTTTTTGGTGCTGCTTATCTTTGCAAAGTTCCGCTCTCTGTGGACCCCCATCAACCTCATCCTGCTCAACATCAGCGTGAGCGACTTGCTGGTGTGCGTCTTCGGGACACCATTCAGCTTTGCCGCCAGCCTTTATGGCAGATGGCTCATCGGAGAGGTCGGCTGCAAGTGGTACGGCTTTGCCAACTCTCTCTTTGGTAAGTGGCCAGTTGCCTAATGAATGTAGAGTAGACTATATAGAGAGTGGTCTAGCAGCATACAGCAGAGGGTCGCTCCAGTTAATGACTGAATAAATCAGGCAGCTGCATTTTGAATAACCTTCTCCATCCTGATTTAAGTGAAGACAGAGGTGACACTCATTATCACACTATAAAGAAGGATGTCACCCATCAGCAATCTTCTGACTGAGCCGTAGTGATGTCTTCTTACCAAAATAAAATTACTTTTCTTTGTAGCCTATTATTCACTGATCACATTTATGTAGCCTATAAAATATAAAGACAAATATGTGTTCACATATAATTTGATAAAATAGCTATAAAATAGCAATATAAAATTTCACTTTATTGGTTCCCAAAATACTATTTTAAAGTAAATTTACCATGGTCGAGTGTCTGAGACTATAGAGCATGACTTCCCCCTTTCAGGAGGTAAGGTAATGATGATGTGTATTTGTCGTCCCCGACAACAAGGTGTATATCGCCCCCCTTACGTCTGCTACAACTGTCACCAACGGGCACCTTAATCAGACATTGTGTGATTCCTAAGTGTTTTTATATTGTTAACAAGCAATATGAGGCCTCGCCCCCAAAACCATGACAAACATGAGAAGGGTCTATTTCACTTTTTTGATTTGTCTGGATGTTTGTGAAGGATGTTTTTGCCAGATTTGGTTAATTTCCCTAAAACTACATTCTTCTTTCAGTCTATAGGGGGCACTATAGAGGTAACTGGAATCATATTGGTCAGATGTGTTCAGGGCCAGGGGGTAATTAGGTATTTCAGGCTAGAGCCTAATCGGGCAAAGTATGTGCAAGTTAGAGGCTGTCAAATATACCTGAGCTCCCAATTTCAATCCAAAATGGCCGACTTCCTGTTTGTTGTAGGGTGGGGTCATAATAAGATTTTATGTTGGGTACACTGTGGAGAATCACTGTACCAAGTTTCATTGCTCTCTGCCAAAGTAAGTGTGTCCAGGGTCCCTTGGGGGTCATAAACATGGGGGCGCTATAGAGGCATTCTTTATTTGACCTCTGTAATGTGCCTATGTACATTAAGTATACAATTGCCCGGATCAATGTGACAAATTTCATGTGATTTTGTTTATGTTCAGCAGGATTATTGGCTCAATAAAAGTGCATCAAAACATTAATTTGTCAATCCAGTTCTGCATCTTCATGATATGTACCTGTTTTAACTTTTGCACACTTTTTGAGTTATTGTGTTCACAATTTTGGCCAGTAATTAATTACTTAATAATTAATATTCATCGTAGAAGTACCCAAATCGATACAGTTTGGCGTCTTCATGATATGTAACTGTATGCAAAAGTTGAAAAAGTTCCGCCATTGCATTTTTGATTTATCGCGTTCATACGGCCAATCTGCAAACACGGACCAATGTGATTCCATAATATTGTCGTTTTGCTGATATAATAATACATTCGAAAGACAATATTGCTTTAAGAAGTTGGATTATTTTTTTCCCCCAAAATTGTTCACCTCTAACTAAATCAGTCAACTGAATACATTTACTTTTTATTAGTTTGAAATAGATGGGTCAAGCAGCCTCATGTCACTATTTTTATCACCTGTAGAAAAAAACTATGTATGGATTTTATTTGTTCATGAATAAACTACCCAAAGTGATTTTTGGTTGATCAGGGATCATATTAAATTCAGTAGTATAATATAAATCTCAGTTCAATTTGTCAATTTATAATGCTGATGCTGCCACCTACTGGAGTACTAGAGGAAATGACAGTAACAGTGTTCCCAAAAAAATCCGAATTAATATAAAATAATAAACGTAATTCATATTTTTTAAACTGATGTTGTAGACACCTTTGACCATAAAGATTGCAATTATACGTGTGCATAACAAATGTCTGTATGTTTTCTGTGAAAGATGTGAAGCCTGTGTAAGTATGCATAATAACCACCAGGGGTCAGCAAAACATAAAATAAAGTTAATGGTTGTATTGCGTTTTATTGTGCATTTAAGTCATATGACATCTAATCGAAACTTGAAAACATATATTTTCTGCATAAGAAAAATTGGACACTTTTTCAAATATGTCATTATACTGTCATTATAGTAAAAAATATATGTTTTATTTGTTTGTTTGTTTTTTCAATATTCTAGCCTCAATCTATTGATTATTATTTACCTTTTACCTGTGATACTCAGCCAGGTATGTTTAGCCAAGACCCATTTTTTTTGCAGTAAATAAAGGCCTTTAACCCTAATATAAGCGGCGAACATCTGCCACTGTGTGACCTAAACTTGGTCTCATGTGGCGGGAGTCCGTGTGGCTCGAGCGCTCTTCCTCGCGCCACACTTTTGGGTCTCGCGCGCGGTTTGGGAAGCTTTTCGCACGTTCCTTAACGAACCAATCAGAGCTTAGCGTGGCTCCGTAGCGTCCCGTTGCTACGCTTTCCTCCAAAGCTTCCCGTCCGACAGCAAGGGTAAGTTCTGCAGCAAATATGACTTTTATTAATACTTTCTGCAAAATATTTTATTAATAGCGACATGCTACATAGATAATTTTAAAATAAATAAAACATCAACTTTGTACTGTTATTTTGTTATCAGAAATGTGTCATATCACCGTTTAAAATGGTCGCTATGCACATAATAAGCTAATAGATGTAGCAATGTACGTAAAATGTAATGAAGGTCTTTCTAAGTGTTTGTTTTAATGTTTATTGGTCTTTATCCTGTGCTCTAAGGCAGCTGTAGCAGAGAGTCTTGAGCCAGGAGAGATTTCATACACAGAGGCATACGTTACATACAGCGTGGGTCACGTGTTTGACTTGAACCAACGGCATTAATGCATGTCATTGTAAAAGATATATGTGGAACAACATGTTATTTCACAGTGTTGCAGCAGGGTTTTTTTTTTATTATAATATTTTTTATTATTTCATTGCAGCTCTTCAAACAATTTAGCTTAATTAAGTGCCATAAAAATATTCAACTAAAATTATTCAATATTAGTACTGTAGCCTACATAAAAAATTACAACTAAATCAAGTGACCAAAGAGACAACTAAAGAGAGAAAGCAGAAACAAAATACAAACAACTCAAAATTCTTTATCCTGGCTTCAAATTTTGCAATTACAAATCCAAATCTAGCATTGACCTTTGACCTAGTAACACTTTTATTCTTATAGACTCTTTTTCCATTTGTGTTATACAAATATTATATTTAACTTAAGAGGTTCTCCTTATTGTGTTGTGATTAATTGATTATATTTCATATTTACCACCCTAAAAGAATCTAAAAGATAGAATACATTTTTGGTTATGGGCTAGTAACATTTAAAAAGGGCTAGCCACAGTGGCCAATGAGCAAAACATTTCATGTCAACCCCAGGTAGTAATGCATTGTAGTTGTTTTTTGTACCTTCTATTTCATACGATTGCATAATTTTCCATCTCCTCAGGGTCAAAGAGTCTCTGGTTACACTTCCTGTAGTAACGTGTAGACACAGACCCCGCCCCTTAGTTACTATCCGCCCAATCCCGACTCAGTACACGCCCCAAACCCTTATCATCTGACCAACGAGCTGTCGGCCTGCCTCCACTATTTCTTTTGGCACTTTTAACCTGAACCTACCTCTTCTGCAGCGCTCAGTCTCCCAAGATCTCACGACAAATGCAAGCACGGATAAAAACAACAGCCGTGGACATTATTTCACAGCGGTGCGCTATTTCTACTCACACCAACTTGGATTATACGTACAACATGACGTTTGAGGAGCTAAACGGGGAATATTCGCAAGAAAGGTAACAGGCTACGTGCGGATGGATTTCTGTAATACAGTATTGTGAGGATACTTCGATTTCTGCATATTTCTGCAACAATAAAAAAAACTTCGACACGAAAGAAATATAGTATTGTTTGGTTTGCTCAAGGTGTGCACAACTACGTTCAAAGACAGGAGTGGAGTGGACTTTAGTTTACAGTTTGCTTTAGTTTGTGATATAGATACTGGATTTTTTTATATATATATATATAATTTTGTGTCTAAACTCTTTCAACGAGGCTGCAACGTGGACTATATTTGTACGCACAAAGGGGGAAATACAAAACACCCTAACTGAATGAAATATGCATAATATATTATTTTAGCGTGCTAGTTTATGGTTAGTTACGTATAGAACCGTGCATTCTATGGGATGGCGATTATATGGATTGTTTTTAATTTTTATTTTAAATATGACAGACAACAGCCTTTTAATACATTTGACTTTTGTCTTCTAACACCTCCTCTGCAGCGGTATATAGGCGTACAGCTCCACCATACACCCACTGAAAGCTAGTCTCCTTAAAATACAAAGTGCCTTATTTTTCTCCATATGACTCATCGCTAAGTAACATGCTGAGCAATAGTTACGTAAGAAATGAGCAGTCCATAGTCTAAATCCAACACTGGCAGATCGGAGTGAAGGTTACTACATAAGAAGAGGCAGGAGTACAGTGCACAACATGGCTACATATTTATTTATTAATTTTTTTGCAGTGAAGAAAAATAATATTGCACTAAACTAAACTACTAAAGGTCTAAACTACGACAAAACCAAGACTAAAGCACCTCTAAACCAGGACTACAGACTAGGTCTAAACCACATTTAAATCTGGGTTATTACATGCATCCAATAAAAGTAAGCTTCATGGGCCCCATTCTGAAATCTGGGGCCCCACATTACTAAGTTACACCACTGTCCACTAGGGTGTCTTTGTTATAACAGGTTTTAACCCGAGTATTGTTTTGTTTTGCAGAATGGACTCAGTGGCGAAAGCTCTGGAGGAAGTGCTGACGTCTGCCTTGCCACAGGGCTGTATCACGGTGGGAGTCTACGAGGCGGCCAAGTCACTCAACATGTAAGTATTCAAAACAGTTGCATAACATATCTGTCTGTATGACCTTCTGTAATACAAATGAGGACTTTCCATGGTCCTACTGCTGCCTGTGGCTGTGGGCGGTCAAATTTAGACTGAAATTGTTTCCTAGTTGCAGCAGCTCTTAATTTTCAATCTTGACCGATTTTTGTATTCCTATCTGCCATTTGGGAGCCAGGTCTATTGGGGGAAAAAAACACCAGAATATCGCATTTGATTGGTTGTTCTTTTTCTAATATTGTCATTTTTGTTTTCACATATTTAGTCCTCAATACCCAGCCATAAATAACCCTTATAATAGTTTTGAGTATCCATGTGGGCCCCACCATCTCTTGGACCTCAGTTCAATTGCCCTGGCTGCACTGCCTGATGTTGCACCTCTGCTTCATCCACCTTTGACATTTGGCTAAATGAATGAATGAATGTATGTAATAAACTGCATATAAACATTCGCACTGTATTTTTTTGCTTTTACAGTGACCCAGATAACGTAGCCCTGTGCATCCTGGCCACAGACGGTGATGACGTCAAAGATGTGGCCCTGCAGATCTACTTCACTCTCATCCAGGGCTTTTGCTGCGAGAACGACATCACCATCCTCAGAGTGAACAACACGAGGCGCCTGGCCCAACTCCTGTGTGGGACCGGAGGAGGAGGAGGAGGAGGAGGAGGAGGCAAGCAGAGCGGGGGAGAGCCGCTCGACCTACACTGTGTCCTTGTCACCGTAAGTACTATTCATTAGACGCATTTGTGAATCGGATTGTGTCATGAGTCAAGTTCCCACTGAGAAGAAGTTGGTTGTAAAGTTACAATTTGAATTATTTAAATGATTCAAGACACAATAAAATAATTATAATATTATAATAGGGGTGGGCAATATGGTAAAAGTATAATATTGATTTTATTGAGCCAAGATTACAACTTTTTGTCTTACACAGAAGACTACTGCGATCAGTGTCTTCAAAAAAACTAATACTTCAATGTACATCTAATCTATGTTCATCATAATACTACTACTACTATTTTTTTTCCTTTTTCCACTGGCATTGTTACAGTAAAAATGATTCAACCATCTTCACAGATTAGCAGATCGTCATAACCTCATATCATAGTTTGGGGATAGGCAAATGTCTACTATCACTACAGAAGACTCTTAGTTCTCTTAGCGAATGATCGTTGTGTCTGTGTCTGCGACTAACAGGCTTTTGTCTGGAGTGTACCCGGCCTAAGGCCGATAGTTACTGGGATTAATACAATTATAAATTAATGACAAAATGATACTACTGTATGTCAGAGAAACATCACATAACCTTGCTGTGTTAGCCCATATAAAACATTTGCTTTAGACCTTTAGCAGGGACCCAATACTTTTGAAGTGTATAATGAAATGCATAATATGTGACCTAAAGATCAATCTTTGTCTAAAGGGATTATAGATCTAACCAGAGGTGGGTAGAGTAGTCAATAACTCTACTCAAGTAAGAGTATCGTTTCTCAAGTAAAAAGTTTTGATATTTGACACACAGAGGTGGGTAAATGTACTCTACTCTTTCTAGATTTCCAAGACTTTACTCAAGTAAGAGTACAGTTACTTCAAAATATTATTACTCAAGTAAAAGTAAAAAGTTTTGTGCAGTAAAGCTACTCAATGGAGTACAATTTATTCAAAAGGTTACTCCAGTAAATGTAACTGAGTACTACCCACCTCTGGATCTAACCACACTAGGAGTTTAATCCATTGACTTGGTATTAGATAAAGCCTCATCCTTGAAAGCAGCAGTTAAAAGCTTTAAAGCTCGTGACTGAAACTGCTGCTGTAGTCAGACTTGTCAGGACATGTCCTCTCCTCCCTCTCACCACTTCAATGAAATCTAAATACATGGAAGTCCCGCTTTGTTTACAATCTTTTAAAAGTGAATATGTTTCTTTTCCAGAGTCCACATTCCAGTACATGGAAAGACCCGGCGCTGAGCAAAGTCAACCGTTTCTGCAGAGAGAGTCGGCGCATGGACCAGTGGGTGCCCATCATCAACTTACCCGAGCGGTGATGAAGATTTTTTTTCCAACAAAGAACAAAAATCTAAACCCACCGGCGGAGAAAAAACTGTGGCACAACGCACACTTTCACGCCCTCTGAGATCAAATTCCACGCACTGCTGAGACGGGAGAAACAAAACAAAGTGACTAATAAAAAGGCAAATGGATTTCCACTTGTTTGGCATCTCTCAGCTTCCGTAGTTAAGACTCGGGACCATAAGGCAAGACTGTACAGAAGGGAATATAATGTGGTGGTTTGTCGTGGAATAAAACACCAAAAACAAATGTGGGCGGTCCTAAAAGTCGGACCTATCTCGCACTACAGAAAGCGCTTGTACAACACTGGACTTTTGTTAATGATGTTATGGTAATTTATAAAAAGGGAAGGGCTAAGCGTCCAGTGAAGACATTCTGTGTGTTTTCATGCCTCAATTATTATTATTATTATTAATAATATCTTATACATAGTTCTTTTGTTACAATTTAAGTTATTTCTAATATTATTTAAGTGTATTTATGTTTCTTTTTTTTTTACCTTTAACCATTTACAAAATCTGAATTCAAAACACAAATGTATTGCTGTCAATAAATAAGTATTTTTGGACCCGAATTGTATGTTTTATTATGTTATTATTTGCAGCCTTGAAAATTGCACTCACAGTAATCAAATGAAGAGGAAGAAAGTCAGTTATGTGAGATATGAAGAGAAAATTCTGATGTTGATAAATGACAAAATTTAGCAAATGCGTCATTCATCATCATTTTCTTATAGGATACACTTTTAATTGACAAAACATCATCTGGATAAATGTTATGAAAATAATGTATGACTATGTTTGGAAAGAAAGACAATGAAACCTGTCCAGAACATTTAAGCTAGCACTCACAATGAAAATCAAAAAATATAGAACTTGTAGAATATTTAATTAAATTTGTATTTACCGTAATTGTATATGAGCATTCACTTCTGTCAGCCCCGGTCTCTGTTCGCATGCTGCTGTGGTGTATTTGAACATCTGCAGTTACACAGTTAATCCTGCTAACTGCTACATGGAGCTGTTGACATTATAGATTTGTTTATTTCCGAGTTAACAATTGGAACGTTTCAACTTAGAGATTTCCGTGTTCCGAGCTCCGAGCACAACTGGAAGCATAAGTTGTTAGTTTTGTTTGTGCGTTCATGAGGCTGTAAGTAGATAACACTCTTGGAGCTGGCCATCACTTCTACACAAGCTCTTTCAGACTACTACTCTTCGAATCAATTCAGTTTGATTTGTATAGCCCTATATCACAACAAAATGGCCTCAGATGGCTTTACAGAAACCCTTTTATTGCTGGGTTGCAGGTGACATTATAACATTCTATGGCCCTATACATTTTAATAGGAGATGGGAGGGGGGGGAAACTGACTGTTGATAATTGCAGATGTTTTGTGTGGTTGGAGAGAAATGGGGGGTAATGGAAAAAAAAACTCCCATATAGTTATTACAGAATTCTGGCCCCTGCCCCCCATCTGAGGGTATGACATCATCACATTTTAGAACCTGCAACCCAGCAGTTGTCTATAGTTGTTATATCTTTAACAAGACTAAGAAATGATCTGCATCTTTTCTGACTGCTTTGCTCTGATTGTTCTCTTTAAAAGCGGTGTCAGACCTGTAGTGAGCTGTAGTAAATGCAGGTCACGTGCAGAGGTTAGGGTCACACTGCCCTCGTTGGCCCCAGTCCCATCTCCAAACAATAATCCTCAGCTCTGTCCACCACGCTTCTGCTTCGGTCAGCAGTTAGCTTCACTCATGCAAAATGCCAATTCTCTGCACTTTAAAGGACATTTGGTGCATTTTGTCCAGCTTAAAACGTTGAAAACAGCAAGGGTGTTTTTGTATTTAATCACGGTAATCAGAGGTGGGTGAAGGGTTAAAACGCTGTACACAAAGGGACTATTATTGAAGTCATTTTACTTCAATTCAAATATTAGCCCATGTAACTATATTTTATGTAAAAATCAAAGCCCAATATAAATATAATGGTGGCAACACGTCTAAAAAAAATTGGGACAAGCAACCAAAAGTGTATAGAGCACCCCTTTCTAAGTGTATTTTGATTGATATATATGTATATATTATTTGGTTTTATGGATAGACAGTAGACAGAGTAAATCAGGGTAGAAGAGTGGGGAGTGACATTTGGCAAACTGTCATGAGCCGGATTCGAACTCATGACACCTGCACGCTCTGCCGACTGAGCTGAACCATTGACTTGTATGTGTATTTTGATGGTCATCATTTTTTAGATTCTTAAGCCCCACTGAATTAAAAATGTATGAATCTGTTGGAAGTCCATGCAAGGATCAGGAGCACTTCCAGAAGTCATGGTAGGTGAAGACAAATGAAGCTGTATCATATAAATGTATTGACAAAAAGTAACATTTTCTCAAAACATTTCTGCAGTAAAATTCAAATCCAGTGGTTCTCAAGCACTTGGTCAGGACCCAAATGTTGGTCAGAATTTTATGGCCTTTTTTGGCTTTTCTTTATTGACAGGACAGAAACCAGGGAGAAGAACCAGGGAGTCATATTCAGCAAACTGTCGTGAGCCAGATTCAAACTCACAACCTCGGGGCGAGCAATTCAAGCTCTGAATATGGACCGCACACTCACACAGCCCATCACCAAATGTTTTACTTGGGTCACCAAGAAATTCCACTTTGAACATGAATGAAAAAAACTTCTTGGCGTGTCCTTCAACATAAAAAGAGGCATAAAAATATAAATAAATAACAAAAATTACATTAAATTTTTAAAACTAACAGTGCTAAACGCTAACACTGCCATGAATACCAGTTATTATGGTCTGTTAAAATCTGCTCTAAACAAAAACTCTAATAGAAGTTTCAACTAAAGTAATCAACTCATGTTTTTGTTCCTTCTGCATTTGCTAGTGGTTACATCAGTCCTTGAGATATAGCTTATGGGAAATCACATGACTTATTGCAACTAGGAAAAAATATATTCTTAGAAGGCATGTGAGCTGTCAGGTTTGTGTCATGTTATAACCCTACCTCGGTAGTTTCCCTTAAACTGGGCCAGGACACGTCGGAGAGAGAGACTGTGGGCTTTGTACAGCACTTGTTCCTGTATCCACTGTTCAAAAAGACAGGGGGATGAAAGAGAGGAACAAAAGAGTTGTTACGATTCAAATGAAATAGACTTCATTTACACGGTTATGGCCCACATTTTTGAGCCATGCCAGCACAAGCATTTATCTGCAGTTGATAGATTCAGATTTTTATTTATTTATTAATCTGTAGGCTATAAGCTACTGCTGAAGCCTGCTGCATCTCCTCATTCACTTGTGTTCACTAAACCTGCTGCATCCATACACACACATTGAGCTCATCTATCAGTCCTGGACACATCTATAGCCTGTCTGTCCTGGAGTGGATCCCTCTATTATGTGGTTCTCCCTAAGGTTTCTCTTTATCCCATAAATGGGTTTTGTGGAGTTGTTCCTGACCGTGATGGAGGGTCTAAGGACAGGGGATGTCCTGGGACAGGCCCTTTGTTTGTGTGTTCATTGATTGTCTATTAACTTTGTTATTGTTTGCAATGACCTTGTTTATTTTTTACAGTCATCTCTTTCTGTGAAGCCCTCTGAGGCAACTTTGTTGTGATATATGGCTATACAAATAAAAATGAATTGAATTGAACTGAAGCTGTCATTATAGTTGACATATGTATGGTAAATTACCATTTTTAGGCTCTTTCTTGAATTATTACTGTCTCGATGTGTCTGTAACATGTCCCACATTGTCATGAGTGTGTCCAACTTTTACTGTATGTTCCACATTTGTTCCATCAGGTTACCCTATGCATCCTTTTATGGCTACATTTACAACTGTTATATTGCAGAATGGAGAAAACTAACAACGGCACAAAAATATACACGTTACATAATACATTGCATCAAATGCGTCTACAAAAGAATTCTTGCATCATGTGATGGCAGTTTAAAGATTAAAGACAGGATCAAAGTGGGAATGTATTCAATGAAACAAACAAAATAATCACCTCAAAAGAAGATCAAAGTGAAATATGATGAAAACCTACACTTGATCTTTATTTATAAACTTGTATGTTCTGTAGTTCCAGTGAAAAAGAACATACAAACAAACCAATGGACAAAAGACATTATTTACAAATGTACAAGTTTGGCATCTGCCGCACACATGACTCAACAGCCAGACAACGCCCACATTAGATCACAGACCCATCCACAACAATGGACTTTTATGACGAGCAAAGTATACAGAAGTATGACGCCTTTGGGCACATAAGATACTATATATTTATATTCATGAAGTTCATTTTGGACCACATGACTTGATGACATATGAGAGCATATCACTGTACACTGCAAAAAATGAATATCTAGATCAGTTAAAATGATTTGATTTTAGAATATGAATCTTAATTTGGGGCATTTATTCGTATTCACTTCACTAGCAGATAATTTATTTATAATGTTAAATAAAATGTACCCAAAAAAAAGTCAGAATTACATTGAAACAAGACAAATACTCCCGACCCCAAAAGAAATAAATCTACATTAAATCAAGATTATTCTTCTCTGAGTTTTTCTGCATTGTATCATATAGATTTTGCAGATGTAGCAAATATAACAAATGAACTGTGACAACAGCATACAGTCTATTATCATTGTCTATTATAGTCTATTATTAGCTACATTCACTAAGCAAACATACAAAGACATAAGTCAGGTGCTACACAGTGGTGTGTGTGACAGGCAGGTGCTCCGATGGGTCACATTACAGCGGGCAACGTCAGAGGGGGGTTGGCATTCCCCTCCTTCTCTGCACAGTCATCCTCACGACGGTCATGTGACAGTGAGATAACCTGCAATAAAAAGGATTTCAAGGTTATAAATGAATCAAGGTTTTTTTTCCTTAATGACTACACTACTGATCAACCACCAAGTGAATGAATCTTTTCCTACTTATTTTTGTTGTGGGTGTCTGGAGGCTATCTAACTATGGGCCATAGGTGGGTACACCCATCCCTCTCCCCAAACGTTTTCTCCAGCTCTTCTGGGGGGACATCCAAGGCGTTCCCAAGCCAGCTGAGAGATTTTAATCCCTCCAGCGTGTCCTAGGTCTTCCCCAGGTGTATCCTCCCGAGGGAGGCATCCAGGGGGCATCCGAAACAGATGCCCGAGCCACCTCAGCTGGCTCCTCTCGATGTGAAGGAGCAGCAGCTCTACTCTGAGCTCCTCCCGAGTGACCGAGCTCCTCACCCTATCTCTAAGGGATCGCCCTGCCACCCTACAGAGGAAACTCATTTCGGCCGCTTGTACCCGTGATCTTGTCCTTTCGGTCATGACCCAAAGCTGATGACCGTAGGTGAGAGTAGGAACGTAGATCGACAGTAAATCCAGAGCTTGGCCTTTGGCTCAGCTCAATACTATCCAAATCTGATGGTGGGAGAACGCCTGAGAACCTGAAGATTGCCTACAGTAAAACAGGGAGGACATGCAGGCTCCACACTTATATTGTTAGATCAAACTCCTGACCTCCTTACTGAGAGTCAGAAGTGCTAACCACTCTGCCACCCCACTGCAATTACTTCCATAATTCATGTTGTTGGTCATGTGGGCCTGCATACACATGATCCTCCCACTGTTCCCCTGACCATGCACACTGACTGATTCAACTTCCACATGAACGATGACAATGGCAGTTTGTGTTTCACTGAAAAATGACGCAAGTAGAGCTTGATTTACCAGGAGACACTTGTAGACAGACTCATGATTCAAGAATGTAGTGTACAGTGTAGAAGTCACCAGAGTGAGTGAAGTTAGCAACTTTATGCCAAAACTACTGAACGGATTTGGATGGAAGGTCATTGAAGGTCAGGAACGGGAACAGGACGAGGAACAAATGATTCAATTTTGGCAGTGATCCGGATCACCGTCTGGATCCAGGGTTGTTTTTAAAGAATAGCCTTTATTAGAAACTTTTGTCAAAAATACTGCATTGATTTGGATTACATTTTCAGGGAAGGTCCAAAATTACACAAAGAATGGTTCATTACATTTTGGGAGTGATGGAGGAAATGAGCTGCCTTGGTGGAGGTCTGCGCTCTCTTACACAGAAGACTACTTTTTAACTGCATCCAATACATCCAATTCAGTGTTAAAGTGTCAAATAATATGAACACTTGCATTGCTACAGTAAAATGACAATAATGACCTAGGGGCTTCCCATGCACCTATTGGCTTCAAGGATTTCTGAAGAGTTCACCCTACAACACGTTGAGGCACACTAGTGTGGGGACTGCGGCAACTCTTGGTACTCAGGGGTAGAACAGGGTCAGTCAATATGAAGCATTTTTAAACAATTTTGGCTTTAAAGTTTGTAACATGATCACTTAAGAACAGGATAGATAGATCTTGGGCTCCTGTACAGTTACCCTGGTTAGACTGGTACGCCCCTGTACCAGAACCACCACATAATAATTCATAAATACATATATAGAGTTTTCCATTTGATTTTTCCCATCATGACTTTTCTGATTTGTTGCTGTGACTCATCATTACATTTTCCATGCTCATAAGCACTATTTTCACTTGAAGTCATTATGTGAAATGCGTGACTCTTTTCCTGGCAGTGTGTGAAAGGTTGTGGCATGTGGCTGGGGGCAGGTGGCTGGGGGCAGGTGGTTGAACAAGGTGGTTGAGCAAGGTGGTCTGAGGTGGCATTGTTGTCATCTCAAAGGGAAAAGGTCGTGGTGGGAGGAGTGATCAAAACTGAAACAGTAAATGAAAGTAATATACTCAAGTAGAAGTAAAAAGTAGGCCTCCAAATAATTATGTGAAAAAAAGGAGAGAAAATCAATTCATCTTGTTCTGAAATTGTATTCGGCAAACTGTCAGGAGCCAGATTCGACCTCACAACGCCAGGGCAAGCACTCGGAATATGGGCCACACGCTCTGACCTGCTTCAGTCCAGGTTTAAACTTAGCTAGGTCCTGGTTTAGATCTGTTTTGTCTTTATTTAGTGATGATTAATTCTGCATGTAAAGTAAAGTATCATCTATAACTAACACTTTTTTGAGTTGGTACTTGGTGTGAAAAAAAAACACTGAAAAAGACCAAAACTATGAAATATTGTAAAAACTTGGACAAATAAGAAATAGATCCTTTGCAAAATGAAGAAACACAATATTCCATATCCCTCCACCGGCAACAATCAGGCTGTTGTTATTACACAATGTGATAATCTTTTATCAGAACATATGGTCACATTGACATGTTTTGAAGGAGTCTGGTGAGTTTTACAGACACATTTTTAATTGTCAACAGTTTAACAAACCAGCCTAACATGAGCACACATTAGCTGGAGCACATATGTTTGTGAAGTTAAAGAGTAACTAAACCCCAAAACACTTTTTTTTTGCTGATAAACTGTCTAAATGGGTCTCTACTGGTGCTGTCTTCTTGTTACTGTGCACTTTTTGAAATTTTCATGTAAACTTGTTATATTCGGCAAACTTTGGTCTAAAACCGTCTTAGTGCTGCCCTCTTTGGGTTGAACAGTGGCTACTGCAGTTGAATTTTCCTGTTGGTCTCA
>JAVQKC010105296.1:0-19025 GCA_036025475.1 Philypnodon macrostomus | reverse complement strand
ATTAGTTGAAAAATGTGTTTGTTTTCTTTGTAAAATAAATTAGGTCCCACATGTAGAATTTTCATATATTTAGTGTTCATCCTCACATGGCCATTAGAGGAACTGCAGTCAGTATCCTGTTCTCCGTGTTCAAAGTTATACGTCTGTGACTTTAGTGTTAACTATATTACATATTAATACCAGTGGTGGGATGCAACAAGTTACATTTATTGTTGTGTGGTCACTGAGGGGATAAGATTAGGATCTGTGGATATGTCTGCTGTATTTTTATATCGCTACATGTTGTGGATATAAGTCTGTCTTTTCTATGTCTTAAGAGATCATGGTGGTACCCAGGATGTGGAACAAATCCACAGTGATGATGGGGGTGTCTATCAGGATGATGGAGGGGAGTGGGGCTGTGTGTTTCCTAAAGTCAATTATCAATTATATCAGCAAAACAACAATATTATGGAATCACGTTGGGCCTGCATGCGCAGATTGTACGTGTGAACGCAATAACTCAAAAACAAAATGCCTGATCAGTTTCAACTGTTGCACACAGGTTCATATCATGAAGATGCAGAACTAGATTAAGTTTGGTACTTCTACGATTAATGATAATTAAATAATTAACAAATGAATGTTTTGATGCACTTTTATTGAGCTAATAATCCTGCTGAACATAACCAAATCACAATTTTAACAAATAGTCCATAGGCCAGACCCCAGAATTTCAGTTTCTACATGGCAGAATGTAATAGTGATTTTTGAAAATGTCCTAGACTTAATTTTCTGGTAAGATAACCTCTTTTCTGTGGTAGCTAAATCATAGTAATCGTCCCATTAAGTGTATGACCCCCGCTCCAAAAATGGCATTTTGACACTTTTTTGGTTTAAGGCCTGGTCTGGTCATTTGTCAGATTTTTATGCAATTGTATTATTATTATTATTATTATATTATTATTATTATTTTATTATTATATAATTAAAAAAATAATAACTTTAAGGTTTTAGGAAATGTATAACATGTCCATCCATCTTCTTCTGCTTATCCGGGGCCGGGTCGTGGAGGCAGCAGTCTAAGCAGGGACGCCCAGACTTCCCCCTCCCCAGACACTTCCTCCAGCTCTTCCGGAGTAATCTCGAGGCGTTCCCAGGCCAGCTGAGAGACATAGTCCCTCCAGCGTGTCCTGGGCCTCCTTCCGGTGGGACCTGTCTGAAACACCTCCCGGGGGAGGCGTCCAGGGGGCATCCTCAGCTGACTCCTCTCAATGTGGAGGAGCAGCGGCTCTACTCCGAGCTCCTCCCGAGTGACTGAGCTCCTCACCCTATCTCTAAGGGAGCACCCAGCCACCCGTCGGAGAAAACTCATTTCGGCCGCTTGTATCCGAGATCTCGTCCTTTCGGTCATGACCCAAAGCTCATGACCATAGAGTGAGAGTCGGAACGTAGATTGACCGGTAAATCGAGAGCTTTGCCTTTCGGCTCAGCTCCTTCTTCACCACGACATCACTGCCGAGGCTGCACCGATCCGCCTGTCAATCTCACGCTCCATCCTTCCCTCACTCGTGAACAAGACCCCAAGATACTTGAACTCCTCCACTTGAGGCAGGGGCTCTCCTCCAACTTCAAATCTATGTATGGTATTTTGTATGTAACTGTTTGTAACTGTTTGTACTTGTTTGGGGAAATGTGCTGATAAAACATTGGCATGGCTGATTTCTTGCATTATTAGCATTGTTTGTTTTGAGTGACGCATTCTCCCAAAAAAAATATTTAAGATTAAAAGATTGACTGGACAAAATTATCGTTCTCACAGCTGCTGCCAAAGCCCCACATTTGTCAAGTTTACTAACTTACAGAGGGTGAGCCATCCATCTGGTTTGTAGGACATGCCAGCCTACATAGACAACTGAAACAGGTAAGAGCAATTCCTCAAACTATCAAATGTTCAATCTACAAAACAGAAAAAAAATTCAAAAATTTGTCACTAGCATTTAGATTTTCTCTGATAAATGAAAAAAACAAGGAAGGAATGATCATAGCTCAGGAGACAGAGCGTAGGAGGTGGCTTGGCTGCTCTCAACTGTGTTTGTGTTTGCACCGTTAAATAATAATCTCATTAACATCAGCAAATAGAAAGATGTAACACACACAAATGGGAAACTAGACTATTTCAACTCATTGTTTCTGCAAGGGGAAGAAGCGAACACGGTAGAATCTATTGATAATACTTGGAGAGAAGCAGAAAAGATCAAAACCAGAGCTGGCCGATTCTCAAAGAGAGAGATGAAAGACTTATGGAGGCTGTATTGATGGTCGGGCAGACTTCCTGGTTGGAAGATTATTGGTTGCAGTAGTGGTCCACATCTGAGATGGTAGTGGGGCTTCTCAATGGTATATTAAATCAATTATGTTTTAGATGTTGAGATAATGTATGTAATGTAATGTAAGATAATAACTGTACAACCTTCCCAAGTGTGTGGAATGGTGTATGGACTATAGGACATGTGCTCATATACTGTATTTTGATTTTCTTTCTAAAAGGAAGCAGGTTCAACTCAATGGTAATCTTCTGTTCTCACTGGCACTACCAGCACGTTATTGTCAAATACCAAAGCCTAAGCAGCACCAGTCCATCCTGGCCTCACACACAGACACTTCCTTATGTGCCAGACTGTGCCAGAGCATGTCTTAATCGACATCAGTTTTCCATGAGCCCAACCACAAAGAGGAAAAAGTGATATTGTTCAATTATGAATGACACACATGTATAATAGATGTGGTGCGTGTGTTTTTTCTGTGTTCTGGAGGGCCATGAGGGGGTCCCGATGGGTAAGTGAAGGCTTGGTCTTTGTATGTGAAGCCACGCTTGGCACAGCCCCAGGTGTCAGCACCTATTGGTGGCAGCCCCTGTTGAAGGCTGTGATGGAGGATCGCAGGTGACTGCCATGGTGCTATCCCCCACAGTGGAGGCTCCAGACTGGGTTTGGATCTCAAGGGCAGTAGACGCACTTCGGTCAAGGAGAGTGCAGGCAGGCGTGTCAGAGCGGGGTGGGGGATGGAACCCACCAACACTGACACAGGCTCTGCTGACAGACACAGAGAATGTGACCATTACACAAGAAACAATTGCAGCACAGTGCATGTAGTCATGTAAAGGAGAAACTATTGTTTATGATACTTCTCATAAATATGGACATTATCTGGATATGGACTGTATCCTGACACTTTCAGCAGACCCACGAAGCTCCACTCTGTCAGGGCCCATCAGTGGTCTTTTCCAAATCACCAGGCAATTTATTTAAGTAAATGTCTGATCAATACAGGTTCCACTAACACACAGCATAAATGGCCTATGCATTTGTGTGTGCATTAGCCCACTGATGGGTTAGAGGCTCTTTGTTCAGCCTGTATTTACCTCCACTGAGCACCATTAATCAACCTTGGATGAATGTGCCATTGAGCTTGTGTTTTCTTGACAACACATAGCAGCTTTATTCTGTTTGATATGTTCCTGCTTCAATGCACAGGTCTGTGCAAACAACTGCCCCATTTTTCGCCTTTCTCCTTCTGTTTCATCACACTGGATGAGTTGTTAGCCACAGCACATGTGCTTTAATGTATTTAAAGACAGCAGTTCATTGGCTCATGGCCACAGTGCAGCCCTGACCAGGTCAGAGAGCTGTGAGGGGCTGCGGTGGGCACAGGGGCATCCAGACATTAGGGCAACTCCTGCGGGGCCAAGCACTGAGCCAGTGTGACAGCTCATGCAGGCCGTGCAGGTAATTAAGGCCGGGCGGAGCAGAGAGGAGGCTGTGGAGGACAGGCTCATGATGACTGTGAGTAAGCATCATCTCCTGGTCCAAACCTGCAGCCCCTCCCCTCTGCCCTCAGGCCCTCAGGCCCTCAGTGTGCACTAAAGACACTAAAGACTATGAACACAGACAACACAGCCTCTCCGTCTGCAAATCAGCACTTTCCAATTTGCCCTCATGAATAATGTGAAGCAGTGCCACGCGGGCGCTATGTAAAACCAATGATACCCCGCTCTGATGTCAACTCTCTGGAGGGCCACACGAGAGCCAGTTGACGCATATAAATGCTCATTTACATGAGCGCCAACAGGAGGGGGAAGTTCCCACGTCCTGACTCTTTGAAGACCTTAATCAGTTACATCAGCAGAGAGCAAACGAACAAACGCTACAAATCAACAGAGACGGATGACAGAGACTAGAGCAGGGATGGCACAGGAATGAGAATAAGAGCAAGTAAACAAGGCCCAGCGCTGAGGCTGAGGCTGGGGCTGAGGCTAATCTGCATAGACACTTTAGAGAGGAAAGAGGTAAAAACAGCCACATGAGAGCTTCATAATGCTCCATTAGCCTTTCTATGTGACACAGCACGGAAATGACAGGATGTACCTGACGTAGCAGCTTCTAATATTATTCCACATGAATATCAAAGTGTGAATCAGAGCTGCTGCATGCGCCACAACAAATCCATGGCATTAGCCATGAAAAGACAGCGCAGTACAGTACTGAGGAAACTGCTTATATAAGGCTCTTAGAGCGAAAACAGGCAGCACTGCTCGTGTCCAAATACAGGACTATAAGAGGTGAGGGTGGCTTTATCCTAGAGCCTGTCACTGTGCTGAGGGGGGAGGCTTCTCAGGTGAGCTCTGAGGGACATATTAAACCCAGCTGGAGGATGAGCACACAGATTAGCTCAAGGCTGTCAGCCCAGAGATCATCTACATACTTATAGCCCATAGTTGAGAAAGAGAGCCTATAGACAGCATTGTAATCACATCATATAAGGCCCATTGGCATATAGAGAGGTATAGGTATGACAGATAAGAACATTTAGGAGCCAAATATGGAAAAAGAAAAATACTGTACTGTGTCAGTAAAACCTAATGAAAAACTTCATTACTGCAATCTTATATATATGTTGATATTAGGAATACCAGAGGCCTAATGGAAACTGTTAAGATATAAATGGCTATTTACTTAGGCCTGGATGCAAGACCCAATGAATCTAATATATTCAGTAAAAAATAAAGGCAGGCCAGTTAAAGTTTGTATGCATTTTGGCTTTATCCAAAATGATTTTTTGCAACATGCAGCTGTTCCTAAGAGTAAAAAACACAGCAGCAAATTAGACAGGGGGAATAGGAGGCAAAATAAGCAGTGACAGTGGAGGGCAAATCAAAGTCCGGGGGTTAAATGGGATTGTGGGTCAGATGACTAGACACTGTTGTCTTTCTGCTCATGGCCGCCCCACACACACACACCCACACACCCACACACACACATGCACCACTCACTGACTCCTCCCCCTGCACCCCGTCCTCATCCCCTCACTCCTCCCTCCCCACTACAGCCTCCATTTGCCTCTGAGGCTGGGAGCATTTCATCTTCAGTAACCCCACTGCAGGAGAGAGGCCATGTCTTATTTCTGCTACACAAACACATGGGGCGCATCTATTAGACATGGGGATCAGCCGACATAATGTAGAAGGCTTTTCCACCGTTTGGTTTTACAGAAACAGGAAACAGGTTTATGTAAAATGAGTGATCTGGAAACCTCGTAATATCTGATATCTATTGGTTTGCAGTCGGTCATAAAACAAACATCTCAGGCATTCAATTTGACTGATTATTTTGCCATTTCACAAAAAATACGTTTGATAAAACCCACATGTAAAAATAAAAATGGTACCGATGAAAATCAATCATTAATTCTAATGTCTGATACATGACAAGCACAACAAAAAGAGCCATTTAGAAAGACAGTGTCTATTAATAGAATATTGGGAATGCATTTTATATTCATTCCTCAAGAAACATAAAACATTTCTGTTAAGGATTTATCCTATAAGAAGCAAATATTAACATGTTTCTTTGTGAGTGAAATATTAAATGAGATCTAACAATAGTGTCCCAGTGTTTTGTCTGATGAGTGTCAATTGTAATGATGAATAACTAATATGAAATCTAAGTCCATAAAATCATGCTCATTATTTGGTCCGAGGAGCCTGTCTATGTTATAAATCACTCTGATGGATACATGCTCAATTGAGAATTACACACATACAGTGAAAATGGCAGCTATCTGCATTTAAGCTGGACTCCATCTGCACACACACACACCCGCATCAGCTGTGAACTTTATTAATCATGTTTTGTATGATTACCGGCCTAGTACATCACATTCATCACATACACTTCATGTTCATGTTGCCATACCTGCCTAGTGACAGAGCGCAGCTTCACATGGGGCTCACGGATCAACGGCAGAATGCAAAAACACACAGCCACGTATTCAGAGCGTTTAGTGCTCGGGATTAATCGAATTATAATTTAATCATCTGATCAAACAGCAATTAGCATAATCACTGCTGGGTAAGGCCCGATAGAGCGGGGAGTGGAGCAGGAGGCGGGTAGGGGCCAATGTCTCTTTAATGAAACATTTGCCCCAATCTCGAAAATGTTACACATTTTGAGAGGCTGGATTTAGAATGCTAATCCAGGCAGCTCGGTTATGGAGAATGAATGTGTCCAGTGTTAGCCACAGGGACATAAAATAATGACAGGCTTTAGGCTTTAAGTTGAAGGCCGTTATCTATTAAAAACATTTATTAATATATTAGTATATTAATATTATTATGTTATTTTCCCATAATGTTTCTTGTGCATTATAATAGTTTGCTATCTATGTCTATTATCTATTATATAGTTCATATCTATGTCTATGTGTAAGAATGTTGTATTAATAAAATGATAAATTGATCAGAAAAATGTTGGAAAAAAGCAAATAGAATCTAACAGCCAAATGACTAAAATAGTGCATAATAGTGAAGAATAATGTGGATAATAAAATATTAATGTAATTTTTCACTTTTATTTGAAATAACTGCGAGATTAAAAACAGGCCAGCAGTTTTTTTTTCTTTTCTTTTTGAAGATCTACACGTGTCATCATAATATCACGTCTTAGCTAGTATTGAATGTATATACAGAATATTTTTAAGACTATGTTCTGAGCTTTCCCTTATAGGCTTACAGAACCGTACCAGCAAGGCCTCAGCATTAACCTACTGGCCTATTTTATAATGAACATGTCCCCATGCTAACAACCTCAGTCATCCAGTTAGGGCCTCTGTACAGCCAAACAAACTCTTACGAAACACAGGGGGAGTTACCAAATACACCAGCATCACCACAACAAATAGTAAATACTGTACTTTCAACTCAAAATTTGGTTAAAATCCTCTATGCAAAAAAGCTATTCAAATATTCCATGTATTGTTAATATTTTTTTCCCTAATATTATGCATCCCTAGTACAAATTACACACATAATGCTGTTTATTAATTAATGCTCTTATTTTAAGGTTTTAAAATAATAAACATCATTGTGAATCGAGTGGCTGCTGCTTCAGTGATTCTCACCAGTCACAATTGTCTTTGTGTGTTTACATTGGATAAACATGAAAGACCAAAGCTTCATCAGTGTCGGGCACCATCACTGTCTGCTGCAGCGTGGTGAAGCCAGTAAAATGGCTCTGTTTCTGCATGAGGAGCCTGGCTCATCTGATATGATTCTGTGAGTGTTAGATACTGCAGCACATAACACAAGCCCACTGCTCCGTGTGTCCCGAGCTCGTTCCCCCTCGATCTACCGTCCTCCTCTTTTTCTGCTTCACTACACACCATCATCTTCTTAAGCATTCTGGCCCGGGTTAAATGAAACCTTTAACAGTTCAATGTGCAGCCATTAGCATATGCTTGAGCCTGCTCTGCTCTGAAGTCAATGCAAATGCAAACACAGCTGAAGGATGCAGGATGCAGCACTATACATAATGTGGAAGTGATCAATTATTGTGTATATTTATTGTTGTACAGTTTAGCTTCATGTATATATGATTTCTCTCATACAAAACCATACATCTTCCGCTACAGAAATTAGTCATTGGCCTGAGATAGTTGAACAGGCTATTTAGAGCTTCGGGGACCACATGTGGAAATCAACTACTGAACTAAATATATTCTGAATCATACTTCAACAATAAACAATACATTGAACAATAGGCATTTATAACCAACACAGCTAAAATGCTCAAATGCTCAAATTAAAAATAAAGCCCCTCTCCGCAGCAAGTGTCTGAGGCTGGATTTGGCCTGATGTAATGTATTATAGGTCTAGTGTTCCACATTTTATTGACAGTTTGAGCAAAAATGAAATGTACACATTATGGGGTATCCAGGCTATATGATGATTGCAGTCTTGCTCTTATGCATACATGGTCATGAGATTGTGTTAAACCTTCGCCGACATTCAGGGTTAATGCATATATAAATATTACCCCACTGTCAAAACGCATGATGTGACGGGTATACTGCAGTGCTCATAAAGGGCTCTGTTCAGCACTATAGGAGAATGGCTGGCCCACATTGTGTTGACTGGTGTGTTGATATTAATGGGCGACTGAGGGGCTGGGCTTAGTTGTTGTTCCTCTGATGCGTGTTGGTGTGACTGGCTCATCTCAGCCTGCTTTATGTGAAGTGACAGATGTAAACCAATAGACTACATTCTGCACAGACCCACTTTCCCGGGTGGAGGAGGCCCAGGCCTGACCTCCTCCAGGATCACACTGTTTTGACTGGTTATAATTGGGACCAAAACCAAGAATGTAACTTAATATGGATGGGATATGCATGTCAATAAGAGGGGAAATGTTGCTGGTAGAAGCATTGAATTATTTAATTATTTGTGTCAGTATTAGATAATAGCCTAATAGCCACTAATAAAATGGTGAAAGGAACCTACATGTCTTTAAAAGATGAATACAGATGTTAAAGAGTGATGAGCATTTTGAAAACTGATCAATATGAATTGCATTTTTCCAAAGACCAAATAGCACATACTGTACCACTCAAGCTTCCTTCTTCAGTACAGAACCAAGCTGTAGCTCTATACCGCAACCAAAATATTTGACGTCTGTATGAGGCCATTCAGAAAATGCTTATATTTTAATAAGCAGAGGTGCCTTTTCTCCGGCAGTACCTCGTCATCCCAAGCCGATCGCTAAAAATACACATGCACCGAGTGATACTAAGTGCCAATTGAGGAGCTTGGCTGTATATTTACACAGCTTATTAGAGTCCAATTGAGCATGTGTCAGATTTACCCCCGGCACAGCTGAGCAAAAACAACATTATGCAGTTTTCCCCAATTCCATCTCTTCATAACTAGGACTGTGTTGTTCCTATTCCATTTAGGTTTTAATAGACACTTTTGCAAGAGCACTTTAAAAGCTCAAGCACCACTGGAGTGAACTCTACAGCAGATTTCACTCTCGCACTGCTCAAATGTTTTTATCCACTGTCTGTTGATGAGCCTGCAAATGTGGGCAAACGGCAGGTTAGAGCTTTGTGGAGTTTTGACAGTGCTATTCATAAATGACCAATGCAATAAGAGAGCTGAGCGTACATGTGGTTTTATTCCAACAAAGACACAAATTGTAAAATGTAAAAGGAGAGGTTTTTTTTTATTATGGTTGAAGCATGCAACATGAAACAGAGTCTATTTGGAGATGCGGATGCGGGATGCTGAGATGTCTGTATTTCCAGGGTCACCTGAATGGAGCGCAGTGTTGCTCAATCTGAAGCCCCCACTGCAGCACTCATTACCCAGGTCTCCATAGAGACCACCTCAGCAGCCCGCACTGGACCGGAGCCCTAAAAGCCTTTATTTCATGAAGCAACTCAGTCCACAAGAGGTGCACAATGTACTATTCTGATGATAGCCCGTTATTAAGGCTAATCTTTTCCAGCTCTATTCATTAATACAGTGAAAAAAGCGGGTCGTTCGATCAACAATCAAGGCCTTTTATTCTGTGTGCCTTTTCCGCCTCTCCTTGTTCTGTTTACCACACTGCAAAACTGTGCAAGAGGCAAAACCGTAAAATGAGATTTGTCATAATTCTGCCTTTAAAACAATATTTGAGTGTTTCGATCAATACAAAAGGTCAGGAGAGCGACGAACCGAGGCAAGTCGATGCGAATGGAACAGAGAAAACCAAGCATTCATCACAATCGCAAGTGGCGTTCCTGCCATTCAAAGTTTTCACGTAGATGTCTGTAGCAGGAGCAGCCATTTTGCAACGCTCTAGCCTGGTCTGACGAGGCGGAGAGCCGTTCACGAGCAAAAGCAACAACACGGTGCCCACGGCAGACAGAGGATCGAGTCGTGCACCCAGGGAGATTTCAAATGGACATCGGGTTCCCCTCAGAAAATTTGTCACGCCTCTGAGAAAACTGATCGTTCCAATGCGCTCGAGAGCTTTTGCACTGTGCTTATCCTATAAATAACAACAGCTTTCATTCAAGCCTTCAGCACGGCCACAAAATGGTATTCTTTCAGGTTTGGCTTGACGAATCGCCCTGCACTCTTCAGCTGTCCACTATTTTCTTACAATCCCGGTCTCCCTGATCAAAAACATCTCCTAAATGCCCCAATTTTCTTTCGAGATGATTTCTGCCCCCCAACACACACACACACACACACATCCAGCCCTCCACCCGCAGCCCCTTGTCCTCCTCGCTGCCCCCCTGGATCACACACCCTTCCTATATTCGCTCAGTGCAGAAAAAAGCCTTTCTTTTAAGAGAAAGACTTTGGGGCATTTTAAAGGGATGTGCGCTGGGCCGAGGTGATAAGGGTTTTTTTACCCCCCAATCCAAAATGACTCCATGTCTGTGCTTCTAATATGGCGGGTGTAAAGCCATAAAAACACAGCAAACCTATTTACTGCTTTTTCTAGAAGATACTCGACGAAAATTTCATTATTCAGGCAAAAAGGCAATCTACTGCGCAGTTTATTTAATATAAAACTAAAAAACTATTACAATTTGCACATTTATTCACATTGATAAGGCAATGTGAGACGGCTTTCCTTATCACACATCTGGTCAAAGAAATAATAATTCAATTCATAATTCAATGTCAATAAATTGTTTTGATTGATCTAAGTGTTTATTTTCCAAATGCTTGAATACAGATGGGCTAACAGATTAGAGATTTAGAAGCAATGCAGATTACACCACGTCCACATGCAAATGTGCTGAGACTAACATCACAAAGAGTCAGGATTTTTAGACAAAATTCATTCAGATCAACATCTTTAATTGTTTAGCATTTGGTTTTAGAAATGACTTAGAAGAAAATGCAGACAGGCTGAGGCCCAGTGCTGTGCAGAATAAACAAGCCTTAATGAAATCTACTGTGAATCAAACCATATTAGGCCTGCTGGATCAGCAATTGGAATCGCAGGAAAATAAAATTTAAAATGTTCTTTGTTTTTTTTTAAATGTTTTTGGATTCATTGAAGGCTGCACCCATCCGTCAACACCACGATTACTGCATGTCATTCTGGCTGTCTCTCTCTGAAGATGAAATTCTGCCTAATCTCTTCACAGTGCATGTTTAGGACACACAGGTGGTCAAATCTCGCTTTTATAATAGCTCATATATTCGTATATATGAAGGTGAACGCAACTGTTAGCCCCCCTCTCCCCCTCCCACTGAAAATCTCTCCAATGCCTCTGTCAGGACATAGCAACAGCCTGTTCCTGCGCGCATCTCCAGCACTAATAGGACCAGCATGGACCATACGCTTAAAAAAAATCGACCTTTAATAATTGCAGCCAGTCCTGATGTGAGCAATTCATTTCAAGTTGAAAGTTGGATGAGAAAACGACGAATACACCTACCATTCAGGATGCACTGGGAAAAGATAAGAGCCAATATCCACATGCCCCGCTCCGTTCAAAATCCAATGATGGTGCTTTTTTCTCTTCTCCTCTCCCACACTATATTTATAGTTTTCCGTCTTCTTGTGTTATACGTGTTTTCTTCCGTTTCAAATATTTTTACCAAGTCCAAAAGGAAAAAAAGAAAGACAGAAAGAAAGGAGAGCTTGTGAATCGGCCCCTCTCTCTCTCTCTTTCTCTCTCTCTCTCTCTCTCTCTCTCTTTCTCTCTCTCTCTCTCTCTCTCTCTCTCTCTCTCTCTCAAACCAACAAGAAGATGAAGAACAGGAGGAGGAGGTTTTCTGGGCTTCTCCGTCCCTCTGCCGCTACCGCCGCTGCTGTGATTGTCTCCCAGTGCAGCGCGCAGTGGATACGCTCCAGGTTTATAGCCAAGTGACCGCAGCGCACCGGGCCTCAGTGCATGCGTTCCCCCGCGTCGTGGAACATGAGTGCGCGTGGCACGGTGCGCTCCGGTCCAGGTGAGCTGCTACTGCTGCTGCTGTTCCTTCTTCTGCTGCTGAGTCACACGCATAGGACAAACCTGCCTGTGCGCTTTTAGCCAACTCCACAATCAAACCAAAAAAGAAGAAAAAACCGGAAGAGGCGCGCGTAAAAGAGTCATACCAGGTTTGTGTCAAAGGCGTAAAAAGTTGTATAAATCTTCGTATAGTTTTCTCTCTGGAGTTGATTGTTAGCTGCGCTGGGAAGTCATTCTCTCTTCGCCGTCGCCTCTCTCCGTCCGGCCAGCAACAAGCACACGCATCTTCCTCTCCGACTGCAGCCGCGCACACACATACATACACCAGACTGCGCACCTCACTGCCTCTCTGCTGCCTGCGCTGAGAACCTGCCCTGCCTCGCTCGCGGAACAGAAAAGACCTGGTTCTTGCTCCGCTCTGCAGCCGTCGCTTCTCTCACCCCCCTCCCTCACCCTTCCCTCTCTCTCTCTCTCTCTCTCTCTCTCTCCATCCATCTATCTCCCTCTCTTCTGCCTTAAAGGTGCAGCGAGGTGGGGAAAGAGGGATGACTGGCTACTACAGACGAGACGCTAAAATAATCATTTCTGGGGGGTTATTTGGTTGTTTTTTTGCGTCCAGTAGATAATAGTGGACGATATTAAATAAGCAGATCATCTAAAGAGATGTGGGTTGGGTGCACACCTCACTGGAGACCCTAGGCATCTCATGAGAGGAGGAGGAAAAAGAGGAGGGATAAAAATGCTAAATTGTCTTAATTGGAGGACATCAAATCCGGTCTTGGAATCTTGGATAATTTATGAGCCCCCAGGGGCGTTTTTTGTTTTGGGATGGAGGAGAGAGGAGGAGGGGGTCCTGGCATGCATTAGCCTTGTATTCATTAATTGACCTTGACAAATATAAGCAGTGACCGCACCCCCTCCAGTGCACCAGGGGGCATCAAACGCTGGCCATGTCAGACTTCAACAAGCTCCCACCCCCTGAAGGAGTTCGCCTTCATTCTGAATCATGGGGAATATAGTGGACCAGTAGACTGTGATGTTACAACTATATATACATAAAAATACAATAGGTCTGCATGAGGATAAATAGTGGAATTCCCATGGCTCTACTCTGCATATTAAAATCACATCAACTTTAAATTGGAATTCAGAGGAGCACCTACAGTGACACTGAGGCAACCCCCGGTCAATTTTTTCAAGAGGTCAATACTAGATCACATACTGAGATACAAATAGTTGTGTATAAAACTGCAGTATATGTCTGGATGTTTTGAATGTCTATTTTATGATCATTATTAAGTGCTAAAGTAATTCCCTTGCAGAAACATAAAAACAGTCCAACGTCCAAACGATGACTCAGATATTCATATCCGAAAGTCCCATTTGCATTTCATTCTACGTAAAGTTCAAATTGGTTTTCTCAAGAACCTGACACAATAGTGTAAGTGCAGTGACATGCTCTGTGACACCTCCAGTTTTGAATGGCCCATTTATGTAGAGGCGGTATAGGGCGAAGGCAGGCTTTATCGGTGCGCCTGGATACACTGTCTGTCTCTTAGGCTTATCATCCACATCAGACAGGCACATGAGCACGCACTGCACCCAATACAGGAACCTGTCAGAGCCTGTCTGGCCCTGGTGCATACTCCCACCACCACCACCACCACGGCAGCCTAAAATAACACATCATTACCATGCAGCCAAGATGGCAGACAGGAAAACACCAGTTATTCTTCAAATGCTGTAAACAATTCTGCTGTTGTTCACAATTTGCCTAATCTTGGAGGCTTCTATGTCATTCCTCTTATCTTTCTTTGACATCTGTCCACAGCCCCCCCATCGCCCCAATACCCTTTTAAAATGAGAGTATTATTAGAAACCTTATACTGTACACATTTTGCTCCACTTGCAGGCGCCCCCGAAATATGACAGCTTACCTACTTAGGCTGCATCCAAAACAAGCAGCCAGTCATTAGCGCTGCTTCACACAGCTATCAGACACCTCCGTATCGTGTAAATTGTATCAATATTAATGGACCATCTCAGGTCAGCTCACAATTGGTCAAAAATATGCTTACAGCCTCTTCAACAAAAGTGTCATGCCAAAGGAGGGGGCGATATGGTACAAATATTATATCAGGATTTTGTTAACCCAAGAACCCAATTTTTATGTAATTAATTAATACAAAAAAATACATATGAATAAATATAACTACACATAGTCAATACAAATAGCATGATTGACAAAATAAATATGATAAATAAAAATCCAAACATGCCATTCCCAACAACACAGTCTTATAATGTGGCCCTGTTCACCATATGCTTCATTATTTATCCCAGTGTGTACCGTTTGGCTACACAGATTGGATTAAAAACACTGGCTGGTATGGTCATAAAGAGGTAATCCCTGCTCCTCTAATCCCTGCTTTGAGGTTGTGACATGTCATGATGTTATGATCAAATCAAATGTTATCCTCTTAAATCCGTATGTTATTTAATGTTAAACCATCAGAGACATTTATGGGATGTTTATGATAATATTATGAGCTAATTTAGAGATCAAACTGATAGGGGTTGAAGTAATGGCGTGGAAGCATCTGTCCACAGTGGCAAATGGATCAACTCAATCCTAAATTTGGGCAGGTGGCTTGTGGATATGTTAAAGTCAGTCTAAAACTATTACTACTACTGTGCACTACATCTCATGGGGCTTGGCGGGCCCATACAACGTATAACTGACATGTTAGATCACTAAATAAAAACACTCTTTGGTCAGTATTGGAGTCTTAAAGTAAATAAACAAAATTATCTGGCAACACGGGCCGAGTTTTCCTATAGGTACTTCCACAGTAATAAAACTGTACATTGTAAATACATTGTAATAACATTGTAATTATACAGATGCTTCCAAAAACTTCTAACTAAATTAATTATGCATAAACGCTTGTCAGCAGGAAGCACTTGTTTATGGGTTTATTACAGTGTACTAAATAATAGATGGGCACTTAGAACAGCAGATATCTTAAGGACTCTTTTAACTATATTGACCTGTGCCGGGTTTGCAGAGACAATTTATTGAGTCAATTGAAAAAGGCTTTTAATGCAACAACACTATAGTAAAGTAACAGTGCTTTGGGAATACAAAGAGGTCAAGAGTAACTGCCACTGGCCACTGTATTAGCAAGGCCCAATTACCTGTTCCAATAACTAAACAACCACACCTATACACACAACCAGCTGAAGCACAACCAAGCATCAGAATGAAGAAGAATGATGATTTAAGTGCCTTTGAACATTGGTTATTTACTTGGATTTTCACATACATTAGACTAGATTTGAGATTTTACAAATATAAAGCATTAGCTCAGATAACCACTTGTTACATCAAGGTCTGCAAACACCTCTGAGCACACAAAATGACAAAACTACTGCAGCAGAAGACCAGACAGTGGTCACTTATTTGGTACAAGGTCTATCTAATGAAGTGGCCAATGAGTGTATATTGTAAATGATGAGAAAGCGCTGATGGAGTGTTAATATAAATGAATGTCCTGAACTTTACTGGTTGATCTGTTTACGATCCCATAGTACATTCAGATTGCCAAACAGCTCCTTTAAATCTAAAGCACTGTTTGCATATGCACTGAGCTGCAGTCCATTAATCTTCATAACAAACCCCGTATTCCCCAGGGCCTGCTTTTATGGCTCGTATTAACCAAACACTACTTTGATTATATTCAAACAACCCAATAAATAGATATATTTGGTAATGACTGGTGATCACTTCATCTCAATCTGGACTTATAAGGACGAGGGTCAGACTGCTGAATAATTCAACATGTGCTATAAGGTAGAAATGGTAGCAACAGTAGTCAAACGTACATCCTGAGACCCCATTTTATTAGATCATCTGTGAATCCCTCTCGCAGGCTGTAAATTCTGAGAGGAACGTGAGACAAAGTCACAATTCAAGTTTAATGAGTGCACATGTCTGCTGAATAAAGAAATGGAGAAAGCCCGTTCCCTTTGAGAGTCATTCCCCGCCATTAGAGGGCAGAAAGTGCTGCGTGTGCTCAAAAATAAAGCCATGCTATAAGATTTTCCACCTAAAGAACATACTGCAGGTCTCAGGAGCGACACAATGATGGGACAATGCACCAGTGGACAGACTTTCACTGCACACAATCTGCTCCAGTTCAAAACACAGAAGATATCTCTATACTAAATGTGTTTGTGCACGTCAGGTACAATTCTCAATGTACCTTTTTTATTTAAGAATCATGTCTTTTCAGCCTCATGATCACTTGAAATAGGGACAGATCACTAACTGAGCAAAGCAAACAGACAAAAATGATAGCATACAACTGAAAAGAAACCATCTAAAAATGCTTTAACAGCCATTCAGTGTAATTCAGACATTTTCTGAATTTAATAACAGATACAGTTTAATCAAATTCACTCCTGCCATACTTATATGACTAGCAGCAGCTGAGGCAACCTTCCATGGACAATGCAGGTAAGTACGTAACATAAGGCTTAGCACTGTAGACCCACAGGTCCTGGGTTCATTTCCCAGATCGAACAAGGCTGCACGGTGTGGAGTCTGCATGTATTTGCCATGTGGGTGTGATCCCCCCATTACCCCAAAAATAGACTCATCCTACAGATATGTGTGGTTGAAGATCTGGAAAAGCTTGACCACAGCTGCTGAGTTGGGTAATTGAATGGAACAATGTATTACTGAGGGGACAATAAAGCCAACCTGAATTTAGATTACTAGGATACATTTAAAAACCATCCAGACTGTCCATTCTTTCAGCATTAACCTGTTATATGACAGTCGCATTGCATTAAAGTTTCGATCATATAGAATATGCTCAGTTTATTTAATTTGTTAAATGAAATTCAAATGTTCTACTGAGGATTTACTTTCAAAATGCAGACATGGGTGTTTGCAACTGTACAAGAAGTTTCTCCCTTGCGCATGTTTTGCAGCTTGTTTGAAACGAGTACTAACTAAGCACCTGTCCTAGCCCGGCTTAACAAAGCAAAAAAAACCGAATTGTCCCTTGCTGGCCTCCATAATCACCTCGCCTCATAAGGTAGTGGCCAATTGAGTGGACAGAGCCTTGATGGTCCACCTTTAGTTAATCCATACATTGATTCCAGTCATTGACTGCTTTGCATCTCATGGCTCATGGTACTCTTAGCACTGACTGAGTGGACAGCAGGGTCATCCAGTGGTAAATCAACTATTGTACAGCATTTACAACTTGTGGAGTTTGGGATGAGAAACAAGCAGTGGCTTTATGTTTATTTTTCATTACATATTCAATACCTGCTTCACCCATGAAAGTATCAATGTATTAATAGTACCTCACTAATCTAATGAATCAACTGTTATATCACTCAGATATGTAATCAGTAATGGCACATGATCAATGGCCTCAGAAATCAGAAATATGAGTTCTGTGTTGTAAATGTCAACTGGACCCTTTACCAAGGATGGAATTCCAAATTGTTGGACAAACCCTAGAAACCCTGAATAGTAAAATCCAAGATAGCTACTGTATATTTTACAAAATAAAGATAAGACCCTATTTTTGACACATCATAATGCAAATAAAAAGCCCAGCTCTAACAACAGTCTCACAAAGTGCCCCCTATAATGTGTGCAACTCACTGTGCACTATAAAAGCTTTAACACAAATTGTGATTCACACGTAGGTAAGAGGAGCTGGGTTCAGTGCAGTCCAAAACTTCATTAGGCTGACCTTATCACCAGTGGACAGGACACACAAGAGATTCAATCAATCACTTGCAATTTCCTGCACACTTCTGTTTAACACATGTCAGCAGAACGAGCAGCCTTTAAAAAACACACTGCACTGGTCTGTAGTCACTAATTAAAGTATTTCATTAGAAACAACTAGGTCTAAAACAACTGGAGTAATCGATTAATCGTAATTAATAGATTATTGAATAATTGAATAATCGTTAACTGGAGCATCCAGACTACATGTACATTTTGGATATAATATGAAATACCTTCTTCTATTCAGAAGTCCTCATGGGGCATAGTTTCAGCTTTACCTGGTTTGATTTGTAAGAAATATATTTACTACACTATATATATATTTACTATTTACACAGACAGATTATTCGATTAGCAAACTAATCGTTAGTTGCAGCTTCATAGAAACAACCAGCGGCATAGCTGGTTTATTTAATTATTATGTATTTATTTATTTATTACAGGGACAGTGTATCTTAATAAACATTTCTGTCAATATGCCGGCCTTGGCCAGAAGGCTATTTTTCACCTGCAGTCCCTAGAGTAGACAGATGGTAAAAATCACCCTAAACAAAGAGAAGTAAAAATACATATTTACATAACAATATAACAATATAACAATTACAATCATTTATTCAAAAAGTGCCATTAAGCTAGAATGTACATTAGCCAGCAATCAGACAAACATCAGACATAGACACGGACATATCCACACAAGATTCTACTTTCCTCTGGTTCTGTTAGATCAGGGGTAGATCAGGGGTAGATCATGGGTAGATCAGGGGTAGATCATGGGTAGATCAGAAGTAGATCAGGGGTAGATCAGAAGTAGATCAGGGGTAGATCAGGGGTAGATCATGGGTAGATCATGGGTAGATCAGGGGTAGATCAGAAGTAGATCAGGGGTAGATCATGGGTAGATCAGAAGTAGATCAGGGGTAGATCAGGGGTA
>JAVQKC010105293.1:0-35108 GCA_036025475.1 Philypnodon macrostomus | reverse complement strand
AGATAATCTGACATTACGCTCAAACAGTTACTCAGGACTTGAGTAGTTTTTTCACCAGTACTTTTCTACTCTTACTCGAGAAATTATGTGTTATTTACTTTTACTTGAGTAACATTATTTTAAAGTAACAGTACTTTTACTTGAGTAAAATTATTGACTAATCTACCCACCTCTGGTCAGTAAGAGCATGTTTACAGAGTTCTAATTGGCTTACATTAAGCTGACTAAGGCTTGTATTAAAATATTTTTTAAATTAATTTAATTTTAATGAATGTCTGGCCCACTGCCCACCCTGTGTTTTCAATTCTGTTCCCATCCTGACTTGAATTTCACACCTCTGGTCTAGACTGAATTTAAAACACAACTACCTACCAGGAATACACCAGGCCTAAAGCTAGCAGTGGCCCACACATCAACTTCAACTGAACCACTAAAAAGGTCCCGTTACTGGTCCTTGTTCCACAGTTTGAGAACCACTGGCGTATAGTGGCCAGCATCTATTGGTACTACTAAATGACCACCTGGTAATGAAAATAGCACAATTTTAAACCAAAAATAAACAAAGATTTTTATTGATTGTTTAATGAACTTTGTAGAATACTATATTCGCTGTAAAAAGAACAATTAACCGAAGTTCACTTCCTGTTTTTAGCTTTCTTCTGGACATGTCCTCAGGAGGTCACGTCAGGTTATAACTCAACCCTGTTTTCAGCCAGTGGTGCTAGAAAAACCAGCCTGTACACCCATTGCTTTTGTTTAGTGTTTAGTGTCTATGTATGTACACATATGTTTTAGAAGAAGTTTTGTACAGTAACATTCCTTGTCCCAGTTCTTGCACTCTGTAGATGCCCTGAATTTATTATTTGTATTATTTTTACAGTTCCTTCTGCTGCTCCGGACGATGTTGGCGTGGAGGTGATAAACAGCTCTGTGGTCAAGGTTAGCTGGACGGGTGTGCACAAGGACATGCTACATGGACATCTGGGCGGCTACAGGGTAATACCTCACCAACAGCCCTTTTGGCTTTAGACACAGTTTAAAAGGAATGGCCTGACCGTGCTCACAAAGCTTACTTCTCTCACCCCTGTTTGTCTCCTTCAACTGGTCAACTTAATCTTTTGTGCACACATAATGTGGTAGTTTACAAAGGTTAATTTGTAGAGCGGATCATCTTAAAAACACAGCTATAGTATTTTGCGTGTACTAATATGATTGTACAATCTAGTGCTGCCTTTTTGTGTCTAGTTTTAAAATATTACTAATCAACCAACTATATAATCAATGTTTATGAATATTGATTATGTAAAGTAATTCTATTGCAAAAGTCAAGATGCAAAATTAACCATTATCAAACATATCGTATTGAATCTTTTGAGTTGTGAGCTTGTCAAAAGACAGTATCAGCAGTTTGTATATGTTGAGGCGTGTGAGATAGAACAGACAGAACAGTACAGAGTTTGATAATACACTCACCTCCAACAGTCTCCTTTGCTGTATCTAAATATTTGAACCCTTGCAGTCAGTCTGAGATTTACATTGTTTGCCTCTCTCCATGGTGCTGGTGCAGATAAACTGGTGGCGTCTGCGCAGCCTGGTGGACTCTAAGAAGCAACACGGAGACAAACAAACTCTTACCGTCCCTGGGGATCGAACCCACGCCTCAGTGCCTGGGCTCACCCCCTTCTCCGAGTACAGCCTCATGGTCATGACCTTCAACGGGCGGGGCAACGGACCTGGCAGCCATCCCGTGAACTTCAAAACCCCAGAGGGAGGTAAGGGTTGGCCAAAAAACAGCATGGAGTGTATTGATTCAAACTTCTGAGGGGAAAATCTAATAATAGGTGGAAGGAAACTGGGTTGCAGGATTTTGACAGGATTTTATACTGTTGTTATTACCTTCTTTGCCCACAGTCCCAGAGAAGAATCCTGTTTTCAGGGTCACGGACATACAGAAGCACAGTGTGTCTCTGGCCTGGGCCCCTCCACTGGAGCCTAATGGGATTCTCACCGGATACCTCCTCGAGTATCAGCTGAGTAAGTATCCTTCGTGTGTGTGTTAACTCAGATATATTGCTCCACCGCTGCGATGGCACAAGGAAACAGCATGGCCCCTGTTGTAGGATTAATAGGGTTTCACTGTTTGCTAATATACACAGTACTTGGTTTACATATAAACTGCAATTATAGACCAATTTTAAAGTCATAAATGCTTTACGTGTTCTATACTAGCATAATTTGTATTAATAAAAAGTATTAAAAAGTATAATTCTCTCTATTTACCATGGTTCATGCAGGTACACTTGGCTAGATTCAGTTTGTAGCTAGAGTCAGAATTAAAAATGTGCATCAAGTTGATAATTGGTACCTTTTCTGTACTTGAAGAGGTTGTAATATTACATACAAACACAGTACTTTATAATACTGGCTACCTGCCTTCTACAGTTCAACATATACTGTACTGTATTGGAGTCATTCATGGATGGGTGGATTTTTGGCTCATTGGTGCTGGTCTAACCTCTGGACTCTGAGTGCAGCTGGGGAAATCAGTTTGTTCAGAGTTAGGGTTGGGTCACAGCGGGGTCACAATGGGGTTAGGAGTGTATTGTACAGTGTATGTACACAAAGCACGTGAAGGTGACATCTACTGAGCTGTTCAGGTCAGAGCTGAAGTTCTGACCCCATCCAGTCTTCAGGGACCATTCACCACAGCTCCCATGGGACTGCATCAGAGAGAACACTTGTCCAGGCACTTTGCTGTCCTTAAACAAAAGTCAGAACAAAGCTAATGACATCCAACTTACAACAACGTCTTAGTGGCACATTTCCCGGCTAATTGAGTTTGATTTGGCGACTGCACAAGAGGGCCAAATGTCATACGGTATTTTAGCTGAGGACATTTTGATTGTGCCACTGCAATAAAGCTGATGGACTCTTTGAAGTGTGACTTTTTTGAAGTCCCCTTGAAGGAAGTCATGTGCGAAATGTAGAGGATAATGCAACCAGCTGTCATGGTGTAAGTGGTGCATTCTGAATGTCAAGCTGGTCCACAGTTGCTTCAGGGTTACGCCCACCACTACAACTACCTTTAGTGTCTTTTATGATGATTTCCCTTTGAATGGTCGGCTGTGTCTCTATAACATCCAGAGTAAGTCCACAGTTACCAACCACACATGCACTGAAGAAGGGAATGAAATCATCAAACCAACAATTAGTGAACAACATGCTCTACCATCTGAGCTACTACCACCCGAAGCAATGTTGCAACAATTTTAGACTTGAGGCAGTGTACACCAAGGACTATTGCTTTTTGGCTTTCGGGCTGACATTTATAGAGACAATCTGAATGCACCATTCATGATCCTAATCCTTTATTTTTATTTAAACCCGTTCACCAATACTTGCATAGTAGGAAGTGGATAACAAACTAGCTAGTAAGAACAGCTGATAACAGAAGGCACACAGTTTTAAAATGTCAGTAGTAGAACCCGTCTCATATGATCTCAAATATTGTCATGAGTGGGAGCTTTAAGTGGCTTTTACTTTACTATGTTTTTCTTGCCATTTGAGCTCAAGCCCACACACTGTCAGTTGAGACTGATCTTTGTTGGCCAGATACTTTTTGCTCAGTCAGGTTAAAGCATTTGAAAATATTGTGGTCTTTTTGCTTGAGGAGTCAAAGTCTGTAGCTTTTAGTAGTTTACCCTTTAAGATCTCATCACCACCTGTTAACTGGCCTGAGCATTTGTGGAAAGAAAAGAAAACAGCTATTCATTGGATCTAAATACAACCCAGCAGTCAGAGTTGTATAATTCAACAGAAAATGAGCCATTCTTGTTGTTGACAAGACACAAAGAATTGTTGTAGACAGTTTCTATGCAAAAAAGGCCAGGAAAACATATTTATCATTGTTGCGGCTGCTTCCAAACAGCGAGATGCGGCCCCTCTTTCATAGTAAAGGTCGTCCAAACACCTGCTGTGTTTTTGTGTTGCCAGGAACATAAATGCCACCTCTCCTCCTACTGTGATGCTTTAAGTAATAAAAATTACATCCATTCACTTCACAGACATGTGCAGGCTATTACAATTTATCCCAGGTTAATGCATGTAACCCTCAAAATAAGTGTGGCCTAAAGAGAAATCTTTTACATTTTACCAGGTGAAAAGTTGGGTTTAAATGATTCATTGTCTTACTTTTGTTAATACGTGTGTTGTGGTGAACTATTTTTATACATTTAGGTTGCATATTTACATCCTGGCCTCTTAGTAAGACAGTTTAGAGTTAAAAGCGCTCATGTGTCAGATGAATTGTTATCTGTCCATGTGTGCCAGCTCTTTGAAGATTGTCAATCAGCCACTGTAGCTGCTGGGATATAGACTTTGTCCTTCAACCCCTATTTTCAGTCTTATCAAAACATATTATTCAATTGTATCTTTGCAGTAAACGACACAGAAGAAGTTGGCCTGCTACAGACCGTCGACATCAGTAACCCAGACACCACCAAATGGCTGTTAAAGGACTTGGAGGCTGTGAGCAAATACAAATTCTACCTGCGCTCCTGCACCACTATGGGCTGTGGGCCTGTCATTAGTGAGGAGTGTACCACGACTCTCGAAGCAAGTGAGTGACGGGAGCCCCAAAAAGCAATCGTCTGGGTGCATCTTAGAGAGACCTGTGGGTAGTTTTGTACAAAAGACAAAGAGAACACATACACAGAAGTTTAGAGGTGGTGAATTGAAAGTGAAGTATGCATCAAAACTATTACACTATTTCAAATTGACATCAAACTGGCGGGATGGGATATATACCCGGGCAGCCGAGCTTTTCATATCTCTATGTAAGTAATTTTTGTGGATAAACAATTTCATATGGACAGAAGCAGGGGTTTTCATTTGTCACTGTCACAGCCAAGCAAGTGCTTATTGATTGGACCGCGAGGGCTAGCTATGAAACAATCAGCTAAGAGAGAAAATTGCTTTGAGCAGGAGGAAACTGAGGCTCTTATACTGTACAGGGAAACCATGACAGACTTGGTGGCTAAGTCATCTTAATAAGCTGGCTTGTAGCATGTGATCATTTTCTTTACAATTATCCTAGCATTTGTTGTGCAATAAATCAGCTCTCTTGGTCATTCTAAACTACAGCTTCTGAGAGAGGTGCATACTCAATTACATTCCTCAATTGCTACTCTGCCCTGATTTAAACTCACTGGCTACTTTTCTGGGCACACCTATTAATTAATCATATAGCTTAAGGAAAATCTGCTATAAGTCAAAGTGAGCATCAACATGCTGCACAGATTTTGGTGCGATATGGGCTGCTCTGAGTATTTCAGAAAGTGCAGAACTATTGGGATTTCATTGCACAAGAGATTAAATGAATAGACCCCAATGAGCCCAGATATCCAGTGAGTATCTGTTTGTGAAAATACCATGCTCATGCCAGAGGTCATAGAAGAATGACCAGACTGGTATAAGCTGATAGAATGACTTGCAGTAACTCAAAGTATTCTTGTTGCCACCAAGGTCTGCAGATGACAGCGTCAAACCTTGAAGCTGATAGACTACACCACAGCCACTTTTTATGCATACTTAATAAGGGCACACATATTGCAATAACTAAATACACATTAGAGACTGAGTGAACAAAGGGAAAAAAATCATTATTCAATGATTGAGAGGTTTATTGTATATTTTCATTCAGTCGGGAATAAGCTTACAATTTAAATAATTGTACATATATAAAAAGTCTGAAGTGCCACTCACAGAAAGAGCTTTATGACTAATGTGGCACGAAGAGTGGTGTTTGACAAAAACAAGAACACGTTGTAGGTGTTAAACTTGTGAGTCATTACTTTGTGTTTACATAGAGGATCTCTGCAATCATAGAGGGATTGTTAATTGGCTTGTTTATTTGTAAGTGTAAGGCTGCACAAAATAAAGGGAGAAGATTCTTTTAGAAGCCAATTGCACCCTGTCATGAGATTGCAGATGCTTGGTTTAAAGTTGGTAGACAGCGTATGTTGTTGTAAATATGTTTGTGTCATACACAACACATTACATTATATAGTTTTATTACTCACCTAAAACTGGAAAAAAACATGCTTCTCCCATTCTCACTAGTCTGCTCAACCACTCTGCTTTCTGCATTACCTGCATCGCGCTTGTGCATGGGTTAAGGTGGTGATCAGTAACTGAACCCATGTCACCAAAGATTGGGTCTTTAATATATTACTTAAAATAGCATTTAGTGTCCATTATAGTACTATCAATTATAGGCAAGGCTATTATTGGCTGATTGATCAACTCTTCTTGGTTTAGCCTGCTGGTAAATAAGGAAGTATTCAGTAATAAGGAAGTACCCTATAAAGATGCAAATATGTGCAAAAGAATCACTGTTTTTAATGTCTATGGAGAGGAGATGAGGGGAAGGAGAAAATAATTATACTAAAGTCATTCTTTATTGATTTTTGTTATATTTAGAGATGCTAATGCTAATCCTGATTAGCATTAATGCAAACGGTGCTCTTTGGGTGCTAATAGTTACACTAATGGTAGGCTTGCGTTATATTGGCAAGTGACTTGAAGTAGCCTTAATTATGTTCAATGGTGCTTTATTGTCGAGTGAAACATCCTCTATTATACCTTTGAGATCTCGTGGTGAATCATGATATGTCGAATATGTCTGTTCATAATCTGGCTTCATATGGCTTGGCTACTGCAATAGTCTGCTTGTCTCTGTTAATGCTTTGATTTATTTTATTTTTATTTTTTCCTACAGCTCCCACTTTGGCTTCCGCGCTTGGCATCAGTATGTAGAGCAGTAGTGATGTAGATCCTGTGGCATGCTTTGACTAACAGAACTATAGCTGTTATAGTCCTTAACCCAGTAGATTTTTTGTAGTAAGAACATTCCTGTTCTCTCAGTTATACGACATGTTATATTTACAAGTAGTGCATGTGTTTAGCATTTTCTATTAGCACTGAATAAGCCGTTATGCTGGTACTGAATTACAAAGCCTCCAATAGCAGGCTCCTCTGTGCATAATTGACCTTGTCTAATGTTTGCCCTTGCCATCAGCGAAGAGCACTCTGATGCCTCCTTTCATTAGAAAAATGTCAACTTCTTCTAAGATAAAGTTTGTGGCATCCTCGCTAATCACAATGCTAATGAGTAACCTAATTATAAATTCATATTAATCTTGGCTCATTAGTGGCTATAAACGAATATTGACTTTTATCCTTGCGACTGCAGATTCAGAGCAACATGTTTAATTCAAGCAGAGGAAATAAACCAGGCTTTGAGGCAACACACTACAGGTGAAAATGGAATACATGGGGAACATATAGAGGATTACTAGCATCATCAACAACAACTGTCTCATTAATCATTGCTACTTTGGAGGTGTTAAAAAACTTGAGAAAATATTGCAGCTAAAATCACCATGTTTATCATAGTAAAACACAGCAAAACTCTGTAAAAGGCTTAATAGATACACAAATAGTGGGCATTTTCTTTCACACATTCTGGTGACAGCACATGCAAACTATAAAAATGACCACTGCGTGAACAAAAATGTAGTGTCTTGCCAAACAACAAAAACATCCTCTGTTTTGAATGAAAAAGTGTCTTACTTCAAAACTGGGCTAAAAAATGTACGCGCTGTGAAAATGCCTTGAGACATCGGAAAGTGCAATATAAATCAAATTCGAACTTAAAACTTCAAAATGAAAACACGTCTCTCATCTTGACCAGATACACACAACACATCAAGCATTTTATTGAGGGTTACTAATTTTAGACTTTAGTAAAAATAGCACTAACTGTAGCTTGTAGCCCCTCAGAGCTCTCAACTGATAACTACATGGTCTGTTTTTCTTTCCAGGCAAGTCAGCCTCCCCCTCACCTCCGAGCACTACCAAGTCCCCAGCGACCAAACCCACACGTTCCATTATAGGTAGAGCTTCAAGTACATCCTCACCGCACACCCATTACTAGAGAAACTGTGAAAGAAAAACTCAAAAACTTCACAAATGTTTGGCTGGGAGTTACCTGATGACATTCTGACTCCTCCATTTGTTTTGTTTGGTGAATAGAGCAATTAATCATAAATATTTGACATTGTTTGGGCAAATTGGAAAGGAGGAGAGTGTGTTATGAATCCTAACGGTATTTTTCTGGTTATATTGTTTCAGGTTTTTTTGTGTGTATCATTTTGTCACAACACCTGGTTTTAATTTTCCCTGGAGCACCATAGGGAAATCTACTATCCTAGCTCTATATCCAGGCCTGCCACACTCAAGCTGCACTCACTTAAACAGGACAAATATGTCTAATTGTCAGTGATTGATTTGTTGGGCCCAGTTTTCCTCCTTGTACTAGCCAGTGTATTGACCCGATAGTCACCTGACATTTCTATGTAATCTTCAGTGAGCTAAACAGAAACCGCTTTGGAGCCAGACGACCAGTGCAGATAGAAAAAAAAAACCCAAACCCTATAAGAAATATCCCCTTGGATTTCACAGTGGGGTGTCATCTCAAAGTAAAAGGATGTTATTTTCCGTACACAGAGATAAGTGGATAAGTGGAAGCTGCTGAAAGAGACTATATCAGAATATGGCCCGTACATAAAAGCACAGTGACTTTGAAGGGGGCGTCTTTCAGGGCATCAACCCCCCGCCGGGCGAGCAGCTGCTTTCTACAACATTTAATAGCACGCAGAGGAACGCAATGACAAAACACACCAGCCGTTTGCCTCGGGACACTTTTGTGGCAGAAGTGGCTCAAATGGTAGAGCATTTTGTTCATTAATCGGAAGGTTGGTGGTTTGACACGCCCTCCTTCATACTGCCATTGTATCTTTGGGCAACACACTTTACCCACTGTGTCTCAAACGTGACAGTGATTTTAGTTGAAGGGGCTATATGCAGGGAATGGCTGCCACATCTCCAGCAGTGTCCCCAAGGGCAGCTATGGCAAAAGAGAACGTGAAGTGAATGAATAATGCAAGTGTGTAAAAAGAACTCACTATATAAACTTGAATGAATTATGCCTGTTTTTGTTTAGGGTATGTGTCAGTCCAATTCAGTAAGCACCTTCAATAATTGTTACCACAGTTGCACACTCATCCATCAGCATTAGTCCCAGTGTCATTTGCAGTGGTGGGAAGGGCAGCACAGATGCAGGTGTCCGTGTGTGCTGAATTATCACCTGAGCTAATAGCACACCTGAGCGGGACGCAGTCAGGGAGATTTGCATGTTTGTTATGGGGAAATGAGGTGGATGTGCTTTGTTGACTGGACGAGACAGCTGCTGTCAAAGCATACTTTCGCTATAATAATGATCCTCATCAGTCACTTCATTATTCATTTTCTTATATTTGCCCCTGTTGATTATCAAAAGTCTACATCATCAGCATTTTATGAGGACAAGTATGGCATAGCTGTCTTCAGATAGAAGTGTCTCAGGCTGGCAAATGTTTAAATTCACTCAAAACACACAGTTCAAATACACTCAGAGGCAAATATATACATATATTGCATTTAGAATGAAATGTTTAAAAAATGGTCTAATATGTAACGTGGGTAATCTGTCAAGTCAGAGTTTGTGGGCTCCCACTTCTTACCAATACATTTTTGAGGCTTAGTCTTAGGCTTAGTCGGTTCAAGTCTGTACTTTTTAAGTTTTAGTTTGGGCAAGAAACTATCTTAAAACCAACCCAGACAAGGGAAGAACATGCAATCTGTATACAGGAGCCAGTCATCTATAAATGTAAATACAACTGTGAAAACCATAGGGTCATAGGTTGAAATAGATCTATTATACGTAGCCAAGTGCCACTAAGTCTTGTAGTCTGTAAAATGGTGTGATACGGTATATTATTAAATTTGAGTGCCCCTATAGACTCCACTGAACTTTGAGGAGCTGTCACTTCATCCATCTGGGTCTAGCATAGACTGTATTATAATGCGTAATGACGAGTAATCAGTGAACTGTAGACGTGTGGATAATGCAGCTCTTCCACTGACACTTCACCAAATGAAGAATTATATGCTGCATTGAATACTCATCACATATTCCAGAAAACTATGTAGATTTTCATTTAGCTTTGCAAGCAGCACCTGTGACTCCATTTCCATAGGCGCATCATTCTTGTCGTGATTGCTACTGAGAGATTCACCCATGGTCCCCTCTGTCAGCTGTAATTGATGCCTTCACAATAGTGGTAGGAAACAGCAGAGTGCTCTAGCCTTGTAGATAGAAGGTGAAGTATAACATCCTCCAACATTTCTAACTTCTTCATAAGATACTTTGTCTTTCACTAACCTTTGCCTCCTGTCTCTTCTTGTTTTCTCCTCCAGTTCCATCTCTGTGGAATATTAGCTCAAATGTTAGCGACAGCTTTGTAAATATCAGCTGGATCTCAGACCGAGAGGATGAAGAGCAGTTTTATATTGCGTATAGGAACAAGTGTAAGCTCAAGTTAGGGTTTAGGCGTGTTTGTTTGTGTTTGATTCGATGTTAGAGCTTAGATCAGGGGTGTCCAAACTATGGCCCAGGGGCCAAATGCGGCTCGCAGAGCAATTTTTTGTGGCCCCAAGGCTTACCTCTCAATCGACTCAAATGGTCTTTTTACTGCATTTGACTTTACATAATCCAAGTCCACTTTTGTGTGGTTATTGTTGTAATATATAGGGACAATTAGTGAATAAATCTGAACCTGAACATAAGTGTCAGAAAACAGATACAACTGAAGGGGACTTTTAGTGAAGCGAAATCTCCTCAGCAAGTGGCCCTCCTCGGTATACATTTCTGACATGTGGCCCTCAGTGGAAAAAGTTTGGACACCCCTGGCTTAGATTTTGAACAGATATGTGTGTGTTATGAAGTAGACCACTCCTGGATTATCTGATTTAACAAAAGTCACAAAAGTTCAGACATTAGCTTTTGACCTGATTTGAAGCACCTAGTAATCAAAGCAACACCAATAAATTGTCTGACAAAAAATCATAGAAATCACAATTCTGAAAGTTGTACACAGTATCAAAATACTCAAAATGAATGGTTATGAACTGAATTATAAAACTCATTATAATGACAACTGTAGAATTAAGCCTTAAAATTAAACATGTGTTCAGATACAAATCAAGTCAAATAAAGTAAATAAAGTCAAGTCATTTGGGCAGCATTCAACACATTGATCTGTGTATGTGTAGAATAGTGTGTATATAGATATTCTTTATTTTACTTTTCAGAACATATATCCTCACAAATATGAAAATCCTCAAAGAAAGTAGTTTTTACGATGATTAATAATGTAGCCTACAAATACTAACCCAACCTGGATATTGACCCTGTGCACAGGTGAGGGTGGGTGGAAGATCTCAGAGGCCATAAACACATCTGAACTTTTCCACATCATTGATGGACTTCAACCCGAGACAAAGTACACTGTTCGCCTTATGCCTAACAGCAAACCTGATAATTTCAGTTTATTTGAAGATGTTATTACCACCACAGGTGAGCAAGGCAATGGGAAGGTCACAAAAGACTCAAGTTACTGGTGTGGTAGTCAAGAACACTTTTGGTCTCAGTCTTTGTGTTTGGTCTTGGTCAGTACATAGCTGGAGGATTAAGGCGCATGTTTTGGGCTGATGGGGGAAACGGGAGTACCCTGAGGGAAACCCACCCAGACACGGGGAGAAACATGCCGACTCCTTTCTTGAATGGTATACATGACAATGAACAATCTGAAGGGGCTTATTATATCACACAGAAACACTTTTCTGGTCTTGGTCTACAGAGGAGGGTAGTATTGAGTAACATTTACTTTAAAACCTGTTGAATAAATTGTACTTTAGTTTTTTTTCTCCACTGAATATCTTTTTAATACTCACGCTTAACCTCTGTTACTATTCGGTATGCTTAAGCCTCATACACTGTGGTCATGACTCAGTATTATAACGTGACTTTCCGAGCCTTGTCCTTGAGACGAGCCGCGAGCCTCTGTGTGTGGTCTTTGATGGTGTCCCTTGGATTTAATTTAGCCAGCAAGGAATCACATTTGTACAACGTTCCTCACTTGATTAATTAGACAAGCGGATTAGCTGTTTAATATTAATTTTGGACCTCTTCCATCACTGCGCGCCCCTGCATCAGATAAGCTGTGTGTCGATGTAAACATTCAATCAAGTGTCCCGATGAAAAGGGCAAGGGTGTGTCAAAGTCAGACTACTATTGTTCTTACTTCTCCGCAGGTCTGGCCAGTATTCACGGAGGGATATCCACTCAGGGCTGGTTCATTGGCCTCATGTGCGCCATTGCCCTCCTCACCCTTATTGTGCTGATTGCCTGCTTTGTCAACAGAAATAAAGGAGGCAAATATTCTGGTAGGTGTGCACACTTCACCTGTTTGAATGCTAATCGATTCTTAGAGCATCATTTTATTCCCATTTGTTGTCTTGAACGAATTTAGCAAAACAGACCAAAAGCTATTATGGGAATGTGTAAGCTGATATGTTCCAAGCCATAAAATTATTTCAATGCAAATGTGGACATAAATGGGTTTGTGTTGATAGGGAAATGAGCTTTTCTCAGTCCAGTGTTTGTATATTGCATTATTTAGGCAGCTTTTTTCCACAGCGGCTATCTAAACAAAGTGCCAGCCCGCAGCCAGATGAAATGCAAATGTATCGCAGGAGGTGACGCACTGGAAATAATGACATAAGCTCAGTTCCATCTCAATGTTATCCCTCCTGTTGGGGACCCTAGAGTCTTTATATGGGCTTGATTATTCACAGCTAATGGTCGGCAGGTTGTGGCGTGGCCAGCGTTCACATCAGCAGAAAAAGCACAAAGCACCCTCTGTCCTCTGTTTTCTCATTAACTTCTCATTACCACGGCTTGTACCTACGAGAACCTTTCATTTTCCCTAGACCCATGTAGTTCCTGATCAGCAACACAGGACCAAAGACAAGGATGTGCATTTGATCCTGAATTGATCTATTCATTAAAGACACCAAGCATTTTAGATCAATTTTCAACTTAGAAATGTATAATTTATAACTTCAAAATTCAAATTGTCATTTTTTGACAAGTGATGAAAAAAACTCACCTCTTGCCTTAGTATCTGTTCTACTCAGAAATGCTTGAATGAAAAACAAAAACAATACACATCTGGGGATGTTTCTGGCCAGGAGACAACATTATAACATGGAAGCTGAGTTGGCATAATGGCTCTTTTAATTATGTGCTGTGTGGCAGAACATTGTGAGAAACATTTGTGGTTTTCAGTGTTTGAATAGTTATAATGTACTTTAAATGACTATATTATTATGCTATTATTCTACTGAGACTCTTATTTCAGCTAATTACTTTCCTGCAGAGAAATTCTGTGACCACAATTATGCCACGTCTTTGTTCTTCTAACTACAAAACCTAAAAAAGGTCAAAAGTTTAGTCAATGCCTTCTGCACGCTAGCATAAAATGCACACACACACACACACACAACTGATTAAGGTTAAATTAAAATCAGATTTGTGCAAAGTCAGAAAAAGCTGGGTATTGGTTAGGGTATTTAGTAGTGGTTAGCAAGTCATGTTTTTTTTTTTAATCTTCAATTTGAGTGAAGCATTATTGTGTCTTTTATACTTTAAAATTCATAATTAATACAAACAATAATTAAATACAGAAACACATTAAGTTGTGTGTTACTAATGAACCAAAAATGTATGATTCAATATGAATTTATTTATTTCTTCAGTTTCAAATGGAGGTTTCTTTTCTTTCTTCCTGTCCATATAATTCCTTCTTTAAGTTCAGAATGAAGTGTGATTCAGAGGGTTGTTGGAGCCTGGGAATGGGACTGTCTAAAGACATCAAGCTCAGACAGTCTGAGGACTGAGTGATGTCACTGGCTGCTATCTCTAGAGGAAATGACTGATATCATCTTTTTATTTTGTGAACAGTCAAAGAAAAGGAAGACCTTCACCCAGACGTGGAGTCCCAGGGCATGAATGATGACACATTTTGCGAATACAGGTAAGCAAAGCCTATTTCACCACCACATTCAGATGCGTAAGTCTGTATTTCTCTTGTGCTTGTAGCTCTTCCATCGTTTCTGGCGCTCCTTCAGTAATATTCTCTTCATTTCTCCTCTCACTAAAAGACAACCTGGCAAGCGTGAGGTTGACACGGAGCCTCACACCTCCCCTATGGTTCAACACATTTGATTGGATGAGTAACATAATTGTATGTGTTAAACAGCAAATAGAAAACCTCGCTGTTTACACATGTTTTATGAGTGGTAGCAAACCCTTCATGTGACTGTTGTGGTAGATGGTGTTGTGTGTGCTACACCTTTCCCCTGCACATGATCTGAAACACAGGCTGGCCAGCACACAGCAGGAAGCCCAAACCAATTAGTGTTATTGAAAGCAACTCATCTCCAGGCAGTAATATCTGTCATTAATCCTATAGTCAACAGCCTCACAGTCTACTCTATAAGCTTTAGTTCACGGTTCAGTGGGCTCTGTGTGACACAGTGCATGTAGTGTGTTTGAGACAAGAAATATGCCCAGAGTCATATGTTTGAGGCACATCATAACATTTAATCCCACAATACAAAGAACATGGTTGGTGTTGCATGCTGATCACTTTTGAGCACTTCATTCATTCATTACTTCTAACTTCCTGACAAAACAAAATTCAGACAGACAACATGAAGCTAAATATACAATATGGTACATTTTGAATGAACAGCAACAAATGGTAACTGGCAATGAGTTAACATTATATATCCATTGTATTATTAATATTATTAATAAGAATTTCCACTATTTGAGTAAGCAGACTATAGTCCTTACACAAATGTTGATGGCCACAACAGTTTTTCATTATATGCTCAGAATCATTCTATCCCTCTCCACAAACACTACTTTTTTGTAAAGATAACTCACTTTTGCTCCAGTCGCCTCCATTCCGAAATTTTCAACACTCCATATAAAGAGACATTTTTAACGGTCTGCACTATAAAAATATACTTGTAATGGAATTGCTGTGATAAATGGAGTCGTACTATAGGCCTGTGTGTAGTTAGCTGTAAGCTGTAAAGCGTTACACTTATATATTACATACAGCATAAATCAAATAAAACATATAAAACAAGTCACAATGATAAACTCTGCTATAGGCTGCTTAAATGTTCAACTTATTCCAGTACCCTCTTTCAAAATTCAACCAAACTCACCAAGTCACTGCTGAATTTTATGTTAGTAATAATATTTCAGAGTAAAGTGATTGAAATAGTGACCGGACCACAGCATGGGGTGACATCCCTGTCCTACTACATTTCCTCCACATCCTCTGGGCACAGTTTTATCAAACACACTGACGACCAGCAGAGAGGCACAATTACTGCTGGCTGCTGGACATTGCTTCCCATCGGCGGCTCAAGATATAGGCTTATGTCAATCCCAGAATATCACCGAGCCAGTGTCACCTCTCCCTCCATCCATACGCCACCCCCCCACCCCAGCCCCCAATAAGCCATAGTGTGAAGCCATGGGTGAAATGAGGTGCTTCTAAATCCACTGTCCCGTTTTTCAACAGTGACAACGATGAGAAGCCACTGAAGGGCAGCCAGCACTCACTGTGTGGGGACATGAAGAACGGGGACAGCGGGGACAGTCTGGTGGACTATGGGGACGAGGACGTGCAGTTCAACGAGGACGGCTCCTTCATCGGAGAGTACGCAGGACGCAAAGAGAAAAGAGTGTCTGCAGAGATCAAATCCACCGCTCAGACCCCGGCATGAGGACCTGGTCAATACTGACATTACCGAGCTCAAGTTTGGTGTCAAATGTAATGCATCATTGCCAACTGCCATCCTCATTTTATACTGTTCAACTACTTTTGTCAAGCTGCAAGTTGGCCATTACTGATTAAACTTAGACCAGTGTTTAATTTGAGGGGGTCTTTGATATAGTACATAAGGATAATATGTAGTTTATTGCCTACAGTAGGTAATTGTCAGCTCACTCGCAGTTTTGAGAAGCAGACATGGTCAAGGACACAGCCTTTCTGTTGTGTATGGCTGCTTGATAACTCTAATAAGGGTTCTAAAATCTTAAAACTACTATGCCACAGTCCTCCATGAAAGCTATTACATTCAAAGCAATACAATGAAATACTGAATCAATGTGTTGCATAGTTGTGGTTAGCATTCATAATTCCCATGAATGAGATTCAGTTCTTGAGCTGGCCATCTTACGTTGTGGGTTATCTCTAGGTTTGTTTTACCTCCCTAAGACATGTATTTGTCTGGCTTGCCCCCACTTAAGGCCCGTTGTTGCTGGCCTGGGAAATGCTTCTGCTAATACACAATGGGGAAAAGAGGTAGAAAATCAATGAATGAATGAAGTATTTTTAATATATGATGAATTGGACTAGTGTAGTAATGGTAAACCAAGAACATGTTAAGTGTGCTGATAATTACCCATTGTTGAGAATACATTACTCAATCCTTCCTAGACCCCCTTATACAAAAAACTGGACTATCCCTTTAATGCTGTGTATATATATATGTATATTGTATGTGCAGAGTGATTTGTTTTCTTTATTATAATTACTATATGGCACATTTAGAGCGCTTGGATTTTTGTTTTCATTGCCAATACTTCAGTACCTATCTTAGTAATATGTTAGTGTTTTATTCCCATTGCACAGGTTTTCTCTGATGTCATCTTACAGACCACACAAAAGCCGGGGAAGCAAGCTACTTTTTCAATTGGAGCGACTTACTGACCTTTTATATTTGAAAAGTATTCACTGAATATGATATATGATGTTTACAAAGGATTACTATTAACTTATTTTTGCTGAGGTTTTGTACCTGACTATGTAACAAAATACATATCATGCACACACTTTTTAGACGCATTTTGATTTTCTGCGTTCATGATTATTGCTTTTACCTGGCAATGTACACTACAAAACTTTGGGCATATAAACAATTGGAATGATAAAGTCATTAAGGCTGCATTTTAATCACGTTTAGCTCCTGTAGTGTAAATATGTATTTTATACTCAAGATTTAGAATTGCAATTTAGCAATGATTTATAGTACATTTTGAAGTTAAAGGGTAACATTAAAATTGACTATATTTTGTATTTAATTTAAACACATTTTGCTCTTGGTTAGAAAACTATGCATATGCTTTTTACGTATTTTGTCATTTCTTAAGTCAAGCTCACACACATGTTTATCTAATGGGGTTTTTCATTCTTCAGAAACATTTTGAAATTGCAGCCAAAACCACATTTCGATATACAAAGGTGACAAACAGGGTGAGACATGTGCCTGCATCATTTCTGATAATGTACTTTTTCTGTCTATAGTGCCAGTTTTCAAACTTACAAAGACCCCAATGATGTCGATACAAATCAATACTAGATGAGGGATTAGCAACCCTTTGCAAAGTTTGTTTCTCCACAACAACCCACACATTCAAAATGACACTTAACATGTAACACTGTGCACACTGTCCCTCATTGGTTTCATATTTCATGACATGGCTCAACATTTTTGTTTTTTTATTAGTTAAATGTCTTCAAGGTGACCGGTGATCTGAGCTGAAAAAATACATCACCAATAAACCTGAAGATAGTTTTCATTGTGTTTTGAGACCAGACTCATGAACCATGTGGTGATGCCCACTTCACTGTAACCTCAGTCCTAACAAGCCTTACTCTATATCATTGTACTGCCATCCATTATAATGCTGTCCAATGTTACCTTAGCACAGTGCCCGGTCTCAGTGTTTTCTGAAGGTTCTGCCTCATTGCATGTTGATAATGTTACTTGGTGTTTTTGGTGTTCATTAAATTGCTTTACTTTCTTATGTGCTGTTGTTGTCTGCATTTGTCAGTACGTACACTACTGTTTGTGTTCTGAAAAGGGGCATAGCATCAGTGAGGGCAGCTACTTGGGGGTCTGGACATGAGGGGGCCCTTAGAATGATAAGGTTCTCTCTGACATTTGAGTTATTTACATATGCCTATATTTGGATATGTAATCTTTCTAATAGCGTTAAGTGTTTTGTTGAGTTTTATTTCATTTTTGAGATTTTTATATGTATATCTGTAATATCAAGCCTTGACTTGTGGATTTACTCAAAAATGGTCAGAAAGTAGATAGAACATGTGTGATGATGAGGCCATGAGAGATACTATTTAGCATTTTAGTGACTCTTAAAAGGCAAACCAGGAGAAGAATATTACAATTAATTGTTAAAGTTTTTTATAATCAAGGTTATCACTGCCCATAATATAAAACAGAAATTCCATACATTATTATACTTACTTATTTTCAGATGTAACAGTACTGCTAAATTTCAAGGGACCCATTTTGAAATCCTACACTGGGGTCCTGAATGAACTATTTACACCACTGGTTCCATCGTGATTATAGGACTGTGTAAACTGCCTGCCTGCCTGCCTTTATTTTCACTGAATTATATCCACAGACAAAAGCTTCACCTGATGAAACATCCACCCACTCTACCAATAACGTAGTTGATCTCTGACAAAGCGTTCCCATTCAGAGTACAAGTCTAAGAAATGTCTCATCAGGTCAAGTTTCTCTCTGAGTTTAGCATCTCGTTTGATGACTTTGGAGCCAGGACATAATCATGCAGTGTCAAAGCAGTGGGTCCAGACAGGCAGTGGATCAGGCAGCTGTGAGAGGTAATCATGTTTGATAGGTGAGAGCCTCAGTGTCTCATCTCTCAGAAATCCTACCGTTAGCTGCTTCAGCTTTTACGTATTCCACAATCGGCCTTTGGAAATTAACCCTCTGGTAGCCATATTGACACCCACAGGCAACATAGTGAACAGCTGGACATGTTCAGACACATTCACCATATGTCAATGCAAATTTACATGGAGCCCCTTACACCAATAGACCTTGAAAAATATTGTAATTCTCCCTTGTCAAACTGATTAAGATTTAATTACTCGGTTTTGTATGCAGCATGCGGTGGAGTTATAAAACCAGGCCCGGGGGGTTATTCTGCCCCTCAAATATGCTTTGGATTCTAATGTTTGTTTAAGGTTTGTCTGACCAACAGTTATTATTCATTTGAATATTAAAAACACATCCAGTGTTATAAAAATGCATTGGGTTTTCATAGCCCACTCAAAGCACTATACAATTAAGTGCATTGTTTATTCACTCACTGATGGCGGTAGGGAGCAGACTGACAGAGATGTGCCTGTGAAATACACACCACATCCATACATATGCAGGCGAGTGAAGCGGACGCAATAGTACAATTGTACCACCAACCCACTAATTCAAGGACTACCTTCTCTGATAGCTTAATACATTAGCGGCCTGCCTCTGTTTATGAAAGAAATGTGCTCCACTAACATTGTAAAGTGCCAAGTGTCAACTGCGTACCAGTTTTAGTGCACTTTCTATGACCTATAGTGGCAAAAATGTTATTCAATAGCAACTAGATGTGGGCTTTAGACACAGCCTTGGAGATATAGCTTTGTTTAAAAGGCTTCTTGCGCCTGGTTCATTTTTATTTTATTGCAGGGGCCTTGCTAACATTTTGAATCAATAGGTCACTGGTCTTTTTATATAATAAAAGCTGTACACTAATTAGTCCAAGCTCAAATCTACTCCATTTATTCTAGACTGCCCTAATAATGTAAAATATGAATATGGCTATCAACTATATCCAAGGCACCATTGTGTAGCGTGCATTGGGTCACACATTATAGTAATTAATTTGTCTATGCTGCACCTTACTGCGTTCAGGTGAGGTCCTAAGTGACAACTCAAGAGTAGCTCTTAGCATAAAGGTGAAGAGATTTGTGCCTGGTGTAAAAAAAATATGCTATTAACCAGTCTTTTATGCCCCAGATCCTACGTATCTTTCTCTGGCCCCAGCCCATTACAATAGCAATGTCAGAGGCCTGAAAAATACTCCATTGTGTAGCCTTAGCTCTAATGAAATTCGCAGCGGGGAATAAAAGTGGACGTCTCTATGGACAGCGCCATTTGTTGAGCGATGAATAGAGGAGAGGGTGGGTCATTCACTAAGAGCACAAGGTGGACTTGAAAGAGCCACGATGATGCCAGAGAGGCCTTTTTTTCTCCAGATAAAGTGTTCATACAGGGTTTTGAAATCAAGCATTATAAATAATATAGAAGTCACATAAACATCAAAATTGCCTTGAAGGTCCTGCGCTGGAAAAATAGCTGCATTAAGTTTAAAGGAAAGAATTGCCTTGCACTGAAGCATTATTTCATCTTGCCAGAAAGAGACCAAAGAAAAAAGTACTAAGTCTGTACCAAAAAGAGGGGAAAAAAAAATTATTGTGACTGTTTATGGCCATTATTAGTCATCCACAATATCAATAGTCCATATGTAGTCTCCTAATACCAATACACAAATATGAAACAAAATCAAATAAAAATTGCTGTTAAAAGTGTATCTTCAAGTGTATATTGTTACATTCAATCCATTTTTGCACTTTGCTCTTCGTAATTGCTTGTAGACGTCTTGATGCTCATGGGAAAATTTGAATTTATTCAATTCTACCATGATGAACCCTTCTTTGTAGCTGCATCTCTTCACTTGAAAGCTCAGATGGTGCTCTGGTGCGTTCCCAGCTCCAGCACAGGACAGTTTGTGAAGTGCTGAGGTGTCTGGGACATCTGAGGGGCTGATCTCAACATATCACAGTCGTACTGCAAATGAATGGGTCCCCAAGGTCTGCAGAGCTGACAGCAAGTCACTTTGTATGAGAGCTTCATTCATCAACTGTTTTCTCCCTGGAAGCAACAACTTGAGAAAAAAAAATGAGAGGAAAAGAAATGTGGGAAGCCTTTTCAGATGTGCTTTTTATGGCATGCAGAATGTCCATGTGGGATGAGTAGTTCTGAAGTAAGCCATAAAGTGGAGCCTCCCAGCCAGATGCATTTATTATGTGAAGTATAGGACCCTTGTGCTTTTAAGTTCTATGTTCCAAAAACACCTCATTAGTTTTGTGAGTTTAGGGGTAACTACTAAATTCAAGACTCTGTACATAACAATCAAGATCAGTCACGATAACATAAAGGCTCCGAATTATAAAGCACTTTTAAAGACATAAGCATTGTCTATTCTTTCACTTCAGACAGACAAACATGAGGCAGCCATGTGCCCACAGACTCTCTGAGTCACCAATCTTACCGTACTAACACGTTCATGTATAGCCAAGTATCTTGCCCAAGGGCACAGGAAATTGAACTAACAAACCTGAATTTGGACAATAGCAGATTTCACGTGAAATTAACTACACTCTGATTTGAATGCTGAACCGCAGAGACTTCTCTGTGACTCCACTTCAGAAGCATTCGCCGGGCTAAGGATGATTACAGAGCAATGTCAATTGTCTGGGCAATTCTTCATATTCTTTACTCCAGCTACAAAGCAACAGCTTTTTCATTGGCAGCTCATAATTTACTCCAGAAGTGTGGGAAGCTTTTTTTATTGAGGTGGTGTTGTGCAGAGGCGAGAGTGGAGTGACGTATCTAGCACACACAGATGCAGAACGTGGACCCAGCCTGCACCAGTTTGGGAATGTAGGCTACGGGGCAACACATGGCAAGGCAAAACTAGTGGTAGACTCAGGGGAGACCAGGCAGATGGCCCATGTTAGACATCTCAGATAATGTAGGAGCTGGGGTTGGATAGTGAAGCGGCAGCACGATCACATCCAGGTGGCTCCCGGTCTGACCTCACATCTGAGCTCCAGCCACATGCTTATACACTAGATACTAGAGTATACTGTATAAGTTGTGATAAAAATGGGTTGCACCTTGTAGAAGGCATACCACCACGTGCCCTGGCTACAATTACAAAATGCATTTTCTGCATTAGACCCAAAAGTAAAAGAGAAAAGGGCCTGGTGTTTGCATTGATAGTACATAAACTCAGCAGCATCAGCCTTAAAATCACACACTGAAAATGCTGATTGGGTATTGTTATAATTGAATGCTTTTTGACAATATACACTATCAACACCCTAAGAAAGTATACTAGAATTACTAGAATAAAAATATTTTGTTCAAGAATTGAGCTCGTTCCAATGTAATTTCAGAGCTGTATGTAATGTATTTTTTTAATTCTGATTCAGTGTATTTGTCCCTGAGAATAATGAGCCTATGTCCTCTACAAAGGACAAATAAGTGTCCCTCTAAGTGTGTGTTATTGCATATGTTAATAACCTGCATGTGCGGTCAGAGGCTTTAACAGTTGTTCAATTTACAGCCCATCTGGGAGAGTGTGGTGCACACAGCTCCATTACAATATGGGCTATTGATGCATATGTTTCCATCAAATCAAGCCTTAATGCATTGTTGCTAAAGAATAACCCACAAAGTTGTCTTATTAATGCTAAAATATGGACGTTATTTTCACAACAGATCAGGCATTCTTCCTGCTTACGGCTGATCTGATTTCTCCGTGTTCCTGATGTTCCAGGAACATCATTCTATTTGTTTGTCCAAGACCATCTTTTCTATGAATCCAAACCCAAACCTAGCACCCTAGCCATGCCCCTGGCCCTAACCTTATCCAGTTGATATTCTGGCCCTAATCATAACCAGTTGATATTCTGCCCCTAACCTTAACCAGTTGATATTCTGGCCCTAACTATAACCAGTTGATATTCTGTCCTGACCTATAACCAGTTGATATTCTGGCCCAAACCTTATCCAGTTGATATTCTGGCCCTAACTAAAACCAGTTGATATTCTGGCCCTAACCTTAACCAGTTGATATTCTGGCCCTAACCTTAACCAGTTGATATTCTGGCCCTGACCTTAACCTGACCAAGGGACCAATATAACACTCTAGGCATGGCCCTGGCCCTAACTCTAACCAGTTAAAATCCTGCCAAAATCCACAATTTTAATGTTGATGCTGGAACAACAGAAACACATGGAAGTCAGATCAACCACCATCTTATATGGCCTACACTTTAGAGATCTGCCAGTAAATACATATACTCATAGTGTATTTAACCCTTATCTTACCAAGTGAGCCCAGATTTGACTGAAACACTAAATCTGAGAAGAAGTCTAACTCTATTAAAAACAAATTGTACACTGTATAACTTTTTGGTTTCTCTCTAATTCTGGTGTGTGGTAGATGAAAGGTGTATATATTACCTCACCATGTTCTCAATGCAGAATCATACAACATCCAACATAAAGAAGATGTGAAAATTGAGACAGAAATCTGAAAAACTGAACAATTTAGCGGCAGCAGAAGCCAGCTATGTCAATCTACAAACTGCTGTATAGTGTAATCCATCAGACAAAAAAGCCAATTTTTGACATTGGTACAAGAAGAAAGACTAATGACTCTTTGACTTCTGCGTTGTAAGCTTTTCTGGGCCCATCCCCCTGGCTTTACAACACTGAACTAATTTCTGATCCAATCTTCGAAGGATTCATGGTATCTTCACCTGACCACTACCTGTATGGGTCTACTCACAGGGGGGGCTCTGGTAAACATTTCCTCCACATTTCTCACAGCAGTTACCATGAGGATAAGCTGTGTGTGCCACGGGCCTGACATACCACTTTGAAATGCCCCTTACTTTGAGCTGATAAGCCCCGATGCACAGGGGTCTAAGCAATTTAGGCTCTGTTGCTTGTGACCTTCAACGGGAAAGAGGGAGGATCAAATAGTAAGCATAGAAATAATATATGAGTTTTGATTTGGCTGACACAAACCACAACGTAAACCTGAGGGATGTGATCGGAGACTTACCAATAACCTGTGAATGATCTAAAGATAACTCCAGTGAAGCATATGGGAATTATTTTGGTCACACTGTCTGTCCGTTTGCCATTTTATGATGAATGTCCTCCAAGTTCACCTAATATTAGCATGCAGCAGGAGCTTTATAGTTTATCTCACACATACACATTAAAATCCAATTTCTCTGCCTCACCCAAAAATTTGTCATGCACGCCATCTCCTCTCCGATATCTCCGTCTCTGCTGGCTGTCCAGACGCATCCATCCGTCACAGATGTATTAGCATAGAGGCATTGTTCAAACGTACAATTATTCAGCATTTAGGTTGAGCTGGGCTTTTTGGATAGATTGAAAGTACGTAAAAACAGACATAATTGTATTTCTTTGTAAGTGTAAAAGACATGGCTACAGGGTGCTTTTGCATGACAAAAACATGGATCAGTCCAGTCCAATCATCGGGGTGGTATTACTGGCATGCTTAGTTTATGAGGGCATAGGTGGTCAGCAATACATCTACTTAAACTTGCAGTCAATTTTCCGTATGATCTATTCAGAGCTTATTACCCATAGTAGGAATATTTTTTTTTCCTTTTGCAACGTGATGAGAATTGTAAAGTTGTTATAGATCACATTGATTGATTGCTCTTTAAGGGTGTACTCCATCAAAGCAAACCGTGTGAAAACCCCCATGTATAGTGGAAAATGACGCCATGTAACCAATTAGGTAAATCAGAACTCCCAAAAAAACTGTTTTAAAGACAGCAGGCTCTGGTCAAACATAGCTCCAAGGATTTCAGAAAGCAATGTAGCAAAGTGCTCCATCTAAGTGCCTCAATTATACATAAACCTTCTGGAGGGAGAAAAACCATACAGCACACTTTATGATTGACAGAACCTTCCAGAGATATAAAAGATTATTATTAAGGCCATCCCAGAATAGTTACAGTTTGTGGCAATGGCTGTAAGGTGTTAAACAATGATGTTCAGAATCCATCCATCTTTTTTAGCTTTTCCAGGGCCGGGTCGCGGAGGCAGCAGTCTAAGCAGATACTTTCCTCTACCCAGACACTTCCTCCAGCTCTTCCAGGGGGACCCCAAGGTGTTCCCAGGCCAGCTGAGAGTTATAATCCTCCCTGCGTGTTCTTGGTCTTCCCTGGGGTCTCCTGCTCGGAACACCTCCCAAGGGCGGTGTCCAGGGGGCATCTGAAAAAGTTGCCAAAGCCACCTCAGCTATTAAGTCAATGGGTATGGCTTGACCATGGGAGCCTTTCATAATGTGTAGAACGCTCAAGAGCAGAATGTAATTTGGCTTTGGTCAGGTTTGGTATGGCTGACCTGGCTAACGTACGTAAATACATACAAATAAACAGAAGGAACCTTGATTCCTGCCAAAGATCATCTCTGCCATTAAGAACCCCAATCCTTTAAAATATAGTGCAAAACATATTGTGTGAGCTTGTCTGGATTTTTTTCTGGCTCTGTTGTCTCAAGACTCTTCACAGAGCGGAGCCCACACTGGCAGCAGAGATTATTTTCAGGAATGATGACCTCGATGACATTGATTGGTGCACAAGAGGAGACGTGAGGCAAACAGGTGCCTTTATCTGATGTTGGAGCAGATGATCTGATTTCATTGTGGAACTGACCGGAATTCTGCTGCTACTGTTTTGTTTCTGTGCAGCTCATATATCTTCACTTGATCTGGAGCCTATAAATCAATTTGAGGCTCTGTGGGTATTTTTGTGGCCTGAGAATGATAAAGTAAAATGTAAAAGGTTAATCCATAAAAGAACAGGACCTAAAATGTGTAATGGCTATCTATTGCTTTAGATGTAAAGATAAATTTGATTTCTTGGTAAAACAGAAAAGTAGTGAATAAAAAAATGCTATACAAAAGTTGCCCTAGCTGCTCACTATACCACAAATGAATTAGGATCTGCAAATTGAGCATTCAAAATGATGCTTTATACTTGAGTGTGAGCTTGACAAAAACAAAGAAAATCCCTTTACGTCTTTTTGTGTATACATTTCTGTCCATTGTTCAAATGTAAGGGTAATCAACGTATACCATTTACTAGATATTGTTTAGTCAAGGTTACAAAACAATGGTGTGGTCTGAACCCAGTCTCAAACCCAGAGGTGGGTAGTACTAGTTACATTTACTCAGTTACACTTACTCAGTTACATTTACTCAGTTACATTTACTTGAGTAACTTTGTAAATACACTGTACTCCATAGAGTAGCTTTACTGCGCAATACTTTTTACTTTTACTTAAGTAATAATATTTTGAAGTAACTGTACTCTTACTTGAGTAAAATATTTGAAATCTAGAAAGAGTACTTTTACCACCTCTGTGTGTAGATTTTTGTTGTGAAAAATGTGAGAGGGTGTACCTTGTGCATTACTTGAGTAACATTATTTTGAAGTAACGGGACTCTTACTTGAGTAACATTATTTTGAAGTAACGGTACTCTTACTTGAGTAACATTATTTTGAAGTAACGGGACTCTTACTTGAGTAACATTATTTTGAAGTAACAATACTCTTACTTGAGTAAAATGACTACTCTACCCACCTCTGCTCATGAACCAGTGTCACAAACTATCCCAGTACTGAATCAAGTCTAAAACTGGACATGAACTATGAATCTATGTGTGTGATAAAAGGCTTTTACACTGACTGCTTTGTTGTGAAAATCAAATAGTTTCCTCTGAGAAAGATGAAGTTCCGTCCCATTGCTGAGTTAATGATGTATGCTGTGGGTCAGGCGGGGGGAGGCTGTAATGATCATAGTCATTTAACATATTTACTAGCGCACACTGGAATAACATCTGCAATTTTATGGTTCATTTAGAATCACTTTATCCCATCCTTTACAGCAGAGATTTCACTATCAAATGCACATCAGCTGCCCTTTCATCATTTCATGTTTGCTGAGCCAGCACTGAGCACATTACAGCTCAGAAATAATGGTGCTGAGGCCAAGTGCAAGATCAACTCATGATCCGCTGGCCTGTTGACCAGCTCTGTTCTGCGTCTATTAAAGACCATCTGCCAGCTAGGGGACAGAGCCTGAGTGATTGTTGCATTAAGATCTCAACCGTAATTTCTTTCAATTTAAATGCATCCATTCAGTTACAAATACTTGTGTAACCTGAATTTCTAAGAGTATTGAATTATACATTTTTTTTTTTACTTCTGGACCCCAGGAAGACTAGCTGGCCCTAGGGTTCAGCTAACGGGGATCCAAATAAAAAAATTCAAAAAATACTTCTACTTGAGTAATATTTTTACCAAGTACCAATTATCTTCACTATTCACTTCAGATAACTGCTTACAACCCCTTTACCTCCTTATTTTATTTGAAGGAAAGGCACTCTTACCTCCGTACCAACTTTTGATGAAAATCTTTTGATGCTCTACCCCCCGGTATTTATTTCTATAGAATGTTCCAATGGGGGCAATGTCTGACGGCTGATTGGTGTAGCAGCATTTTGATTGCAGACAGAAAGTGCAGACAGATCACCAGCTGAAAGTGTAATTAGCGAAGCCACTTCAGACATTGCCCGTAAGAGTCAAGTCTTTACTTCAGACACTTCTTCCGATTATCCAGACTTACACATCACACGTTCAATGTTTTTGCTTAAACTAGGAATATAAAAAGATCTTCTCAACTTTAACTGACTCTTCTTCGAAAGTAGAACGTGGCTATGTAATGAAATGAAAGTTCTGTATTCTCAATGTATAGCACAACCCAATCAACTTCAGGAAACATAATATAATACCCTGAGATTGTGGAGAGGCAAACAGGCAAACAAGATAATGCAATATTTTTCTGTCAGTCTCTGTTATGAGATTACAGCCACTATTATAGTTATTTACTGTATATTGCTCATTTCCTTGGTGTAAACATGCCACTGAAGTCAGTTTATTTGAACAGTTATTTATCACATGAGTAAATGTCAAACTGCTGTTCTTTACCAGGGCTGTATTCATAAACATACAGCTGTGTAAAATCAACCCAGTGGAATGAAAAAGTACATCTAAAACCAAAACTGAATTACTGGTGCAGAAGTACTTATTTTGTATCAATATAGCTTTGTAAATGAATCAAAAGTGGTCTGTGAGGAAGAAATAAAGCAGTCATTTACAGGCTGGACACTGGGAGATATTTTGGTTTTCTGTGATCATGTCTCTGTAAGCAATATACTTTAGCATTGAGCTCAGCATCCTGTTTTGAGATCTGTGTAAATGGCATCTGTTTTGAGTCAGATCAACCGCAAAAACAAAATCACAATCATGTATATTCAACAGATTTCATGTGTGCAACAAAGAAAAAAAGTGTCTAAAACCAGCATTATTATTTATTTAGACTTAGACAACAAACAAAAATATTTACCTTTTTTAACATTTTTTTTTCAAAAATTTGCTCACGCTGATCAACTGGATTTACAATGCAGATAAAAAAAGGGGGGATCTAAAATATAAGTATTAATATGTGTGAATCGGGCAAAATACCTGAAAGTTTCAATCTTTGCTTTTAAATCACTGCAATAAAATTTGTGTTTTTAGTTTTTCTTTTGAAGTCAGTCCAATAACCTCTCGGAGAAAACGGTTCTTCATAAACAAACATTGCATCATGCACTTGTTGCTCTAGGTCCGAGAACTTTTTTAATGTTTCCTGTGTTGGGGTCTTGCCACATATTTAATTGCAACAGTCTGTTAATTTAGATAAGACAAGTCTCACCAGTGCATCCCTGTGGCACTCACACATTTTTGGGCATCAATTATTAATTTATCTCTGTTGAAAAAAAACATTATGCCCTGCTGCCCGTTCTGTACACATCCACTGCTGGGACATATCCTCTTCTTTAGGGACTGTCCCCGTGTCCAACTCTGCTCCGTCCCACAGCAGTTTTTTTTTTGTGAGTTGTACAGCGATTTTTTTTTTATGAAAAAGATGCATTTAGATGTCTCACATACATTTGCCCTATATTCACTTTGTGTAATGTTTTAGCAGTCTCTTTAACTATTCTTATGTATTGTATATTTTTGATATCACTAATGAATCTGAAGCTACATTTTGTACTGTAAAATGTAAGCTTTACACTTTTGAAGTATGAATTGCTATATCAGTGGTTCTCAAGCTGGTTTTGTGTAGGTTTAATGTAGGTACCAATATTAGCTCAGTATGAAGCAAACGGACAGCTTCACAGTCTTTTCTCCTGTCGGCATATAAACACAGTGCAGGCTGTAAACTCTGAAATTGACCAAATAAAATGTGTTCAAACAGATGGGCAGCAGGATCTCTGTTTACCCAGACGACTTTGTTTGTTTTGAAGGAAATACTGTACATTAATGCATCCTATGGTTTGAAACAGCAACGTAATTCCCTGCTTTTGAGCTTAGGTTTATTAAAAAAGGATATATATTCAATTATGAATCTGTCAAAAATGTGGTGTAACATGACATTTTGCTCCACATTCTCATCCAATGTGGTGTGCACCCACTGAGCTAGCGCTCTAAGTCTGTCATCGTTTTGAAACCCCAGTTGAAAGCGTCTTTGAACAAGATGCCTGCTTTATCTTTGGCATTATGCATTCCACTGTGGAAACAAAACCAAATCCTGCCGTGGGTAGCTGTTAAATTGAGCCATATGGTTTGTGTTGAAGTCTTTCTTCTTTCGCTCACTCGTGTGGAAACAAATATATTCTATTTTCAGAGCTAAAAATTTAAATTACATTTTCAAAGTAGTCATTTCTGCTTCAATTACCTTGTACTATAGTTGAAACACTGGATGCACTTCCTGCTGTATCATATCCATGCCAGCTTTGGACAGGTACATCATGTAGCTAGAGTTTGTGACTACAGTTCTGAAGACCCCACACCAAAGGCAGGAGCACTAATTGTAAAATAAACTGTAAAAATAGGTCTACCACCATCACCACCACCGAGATATATACTCTGGGAATAAAAGTACATTTGGCCTCATGTCACAGCACATTACATTTAGGCTGTCTTGTATTTGCAGGCGTTGTATCGTGATCACTTTTACAAAGATAGAAGCCTGATGCGTCTTTATACAATATACTAATCTTAAACAGAGTCATTACACTTTCCTATAGCTGTACAATTATATCCTTACAACTTTGGCTTTTATTATTTTGTTACATTTCGTGCATTGTTTGCCATTCATTTAAGCCATGCCCTTCCTGTACACATCCACTGCTGGGACACGTCTTCCTCTTTAGGGACTCTCCTTATGTCCAATCTTTTTCTGTCCTACAGCAATTTCTGTCCTCCTAAGTGAGTTGCATTGTGGGTGAAAAAAAGCTGTATTTATGTAAATGTTTCCTGGTTTATGTTGCCTTTAGATTACCCTTGCCTATACACGATAAAGGTTTAGAGGAGACAAAACAAAAAAGACATCCCATTTTGCATCAAGGACAGAGGAGGACTTGCCTTGACTCAAGTAAATTGAAGGCAATATTTTCAAATTGCGTCAGAATGTGTCAAACTTAAAAGTCCGTGAAGGGGTGTTTTAAGTTGAAGGACAGTCCTATTTGGTGACCTCACTCTTTAGTAACTTGTTGAAAACTCAAACCATTAAGCTTTCAGAAATAACTATACATAAAATATGTCTTTTCATTTTTGATCCAGACATTGGGGCATATTTCAACAAAAGCCAGTCTTTACAAACTTTCTTAAGGAGTCATTTATATTCCCCAAGAGAAATGTCCTGACTGTAATCTGAAATGTAATGCTCCCAAATCCATACTTTTATATTAATACAAGCTCAGATGACTGTGGGTTTGCCACCATCAGACACCTCATTCACACAATGCAATATTATTATTATTATTAGCCTGTACTTACTGCTATCACATTATTAGACTAGAAAATGCATGGCACAAATAACTAGGCAAGTCTTTTTTTTTAAATATATAGTTTGGTTATGGTTATGTTTATTGGATAATAAGTGAAGTCTTACACTTAAGACTTATTATGCTTATATTATGCTTTTTATTTTGCACATTTTACAGTCCATTTTGGATACATTTAGGTTACCATTTTACATTTTACAATTTTACAACCTCAAATTCACATACAAGCTGTTTTGAGGACCTCCCACATGTTTTGATTAGACACCTGTCTCTTTAAGACAGGAGCAACAACCACTTTTTATTATATATAAACAACAGATATAAACAAAGCCTTCAACCGGACGGTCGGTGGTTCGAGTCCCCGCCCGTGCACACACTGTCAGGCCCTCTCTGGGACCCACCACCTGCGGGAGGTACCATGGTGCAATGTGGATCAGGCGGTGGTCGAAGGTGGGAGTTCCCTGCTTAGACTGCTGCCTCCGCGACCCAGTTTCGGACAAGCGGAAGAAAATGGATGGATGGATGAATGAGAATTGGTTCTCAATTGGTTTACAATAACATAACAACATAATAAATAAAAAAATAAAATAAAATACCCTCACAGACGAACACACATCTTGTTGTCAAATGGTGGTAGCAACAATAATGATGGGTGCATTTGTTGACAGTGCAGGAGCAGTCATCAACAGTCATCACTTATAGGTTAATCCCATGGTGATTCTGTGTTTTTAGGAAAGTTATGTACTATAACGTTAACTCCTGGGATTGTTGACTGTTATGCTACTATTTTTGTATTATGTATTTATTTATTCTGTAGTTAATACTTTTGAAAAAAGATGGTTGTCGCAGTGTGATGAGCAACTCTTGCAAAACAAAGGCAACAAATTAACTAAAAACACAACAAATATTAAGTGCATTTCCCTGGCTTCTGCTAAGAGTAACATAAAAAGCCAGCCGCGTTGTGTGAAAATTATCAATTTGTCCAAAACAGCTCCAAACCAATAGCATATAGGAGACACATTATTTCCCAGAGCAATTCTATCCACTTTCAAACTCTGTCTCATATAGTCTCATTTGTTTGATTTATAATTGGGACCTAAAAAAACATCCATAATATAGCTGCGGCATATTGGAACATAATGACATTGTTACAAGTGCTGTTCATTTAGATGATAATTTTGTGCATAGTTATTTTGCATTGTCCCGAGTGTGGGTCATGAAAGCATACATTTAAATAAGAAAAGATGTTCTCTCCAGCTTAAGGCAACAGCTCTATTCATTTCCAGTCTAATTTCAGTGAAAAGTCATTGATCTGCATTGATTTGATGAATTAGTAAGTACAGTGGAAATGGGCACTGTTGTATTAGTGGAGCAGGGCAGTGACAAATGGCTGTGGGTCTGGTGACTACGGAGCACAGTAAACAGAGGCACACTTGCACCGGCTCCACTGAGCTTCTCCACATCATTCATCTTCTTCAGGCTCTGATGAAACTGTATACACCACAATACCCCGCACTGTAGCACACAGGACACTGTTAGTTTAGGACTCATCTCAGAAATATGTCACCAGTGCAAGAAACGGAGGGTTACATCACTATATTGTTAAAAGACTGGGATTGATATGTGGGCAAAATGCATTTCAGCGATATTATGGAATCACGTCTGTCCACATCCGTGCATAACATGAACGCCAAACTGGATTGATTTTGGTACTTCTACGAATAATATGAATTACTGTGAACACAATAGCTCATAAGGTTTTTGCCGGATGTCTTTTCTAGACAGGTACATATTACTGAGCTGGATTGAGTTTGGTACTTCTACGATTAATGACAACTAAATAATTAACTAATTAATATCATGAAACACATAAATTGAGCCATTAATCTTGCTGAACATAAACAAAATCGCATCAATTTTGGCACAGTGATCCGGACTAGTGTATATTTAATGCACATATGCAAATTCTAGAGCTCAAATAAAGAATGACTGAATAGTCAGGGTTGGGGTTAACCCTGAAATAGTAGGCTATTCTCATTCGGGGTTTGGTCTAAACAGTAAAGCAGAAAACTCAGAAAACTTTAAATGTAGAACTAAAAAACTGACCTGAGCCTGTCCCCATGATCTGTATGTTCTCCTTTATATTTCATATGTATATTCTACTCAATATCTAACTCCAGTTTAATAGCCCCTGTCTGTGTCCTCTATTATGACTATTGTATCAACAATAATTGCTCTGGCTTTGTGTCTCCCTGATATGGCCACAGCTTGGTCAGCTCTTCAAAATTGGGCGACTGCGCCTTTGGAGAAGTTTTGGGGTAAATACATTTCACTTGACCGCAGTTGTTGTTGCTAAGCAACCTTTTTCTGAAGCACTTTCTTCTTCTTTGGTCTGTGTTGTCTGCTTCAGCAGCAAACTGACTGACACAACATGTAATGCAAAAACAAATACAAATGTGTGGAACAGTGTTCCTCACAGCACCACTCTTCAAATCAAAGTCTGCCAGAAACCGTAAGTTAACTCAGCTGGAGGCACAGATGCTGTCCATTCCCTTCACCACAGTCCCCAGCTCAGAGAGTAACAAGCCTTCTGTGTGCTCTAATGGGAGGGAGTGAGACCGGGCAGACTTCCCATGCTGGAGGAAGATCCAGTGGTTTATATACTTAACATGGACACATTTTTTATTCTGTTAATTTGCTTTGATTTTTTAATTAGACTTTCTTGTGCACACTCCTAAGGTCCCTTTGCTGTGATAGGCTCTCACCTAAGGCCTCTGTCTGACCCTGCTGCTTACAGCTGAAATACATTTGGCACAACGTTTCGTTAATTCCACCTTAAAATATGCACCGACTGTTTTGAAAGCATAAACTCATATTTACTGCACACACGCTTTGTCTAGTGGCATGACTTCCAGAGGTCATTGTTAGAGGATCCGGTCTACAAAGTGTGTTTGGAGAGAACTTTTACTTACTTTGAAAATGATAGCTTCTTCACCACTCTGTCATTTTTCTTATCTTGTGCACCTTGAAAGCTGCCACGGAGGAAAAGTCTTCAGCTCTTTTTTCCTCGATGGCTTCAGCAGTCTCTGGAGAAAAAAGTATTCGTTTAGTGTTCAACAGTCCAGTAACCATGTGTCTGAGGCCACAGCGGTTTTCTCAAACTTTTGACTTTTTGACTCAGAAATATGGTGTGCTTTTTGTATTATCTCTCTGGATAGTGGCACTTTTTTTGACAGTGTGAGGCCTTTTGAATTTCTCACCCAGATATGTCACTAAAATGAAATTCTCGGGGATGAGATGACGGTCGATTTTGAGAGACAAACAAAAAAGAGAAAGATTTGTCAGAGCTCTTCACTTCACTGTTTTTATGCAACACTGGGAATATGTAGAAATGAATATTTGTGATGTGCTGGGATTTTATGCTTTGGCTGACAATTTTCACAGTTTGGAGTTCAGCACACTGAACTACTTGATCAAGACAGAAAGGCAATTTACACTGTCATGTGCAAAGTGGAATTCATGATATATAGGCAGCCATTTCTTATAATGCACTGTGTGTCTAACAATGTGGAGGTATGAACTCTATACCCACATGGTTCATCCGGTGCAAGCTGTTAGTTTTGCCAGATTACCTCAGAGCGTTTCTATTAAGCGTGGAGCTATACCTATATACAGTTTCTATAGATCAGCACTTTCTCAGCAGAGGTCCCAATGGGTTTAGGCACTGGAACATCTCTGTGACCTGCTGTTTGAAGTCATAAGGGAAGTAGTGACAATGATATCCAGCACAATTTTGAAAAGACTAAAACACTTCCAAACAAATGAATTTGATTAACAAATTTTTGCTTTGATGCACTTTTATTGAGGCAGTAATTCTACTGAACATAGACAAAATCACATGAATTTTGGTACGGAGATCCGGGCAATTCCATCCATCCATCCATCTTCTTGCGCTTATCCGGGGCCGGGTAGCGGAGGCAGCAGTCTAAGCAGGGACGCCCAGACGTCCCACTTTCCAGACACTTCCTCCAGCTCTTCCGGAGGAATCCCGAGGCGTTCCCAGGCCAGCCGAGAGACATAATCCTTCCAGCGTGTCCTGGGTCTTCCCCCGGTGGGACCTGCCTGAAACACCTCCAGGGGGCATCCGAAACAGATGCCCGAGCCACCTCAGCTGACTCCTCTCGATGTGGAGGGGCAGCGGCTCTACTCCAAGCCCCTCCCGAGTGACCGAGCTCCTCACCCTATCTCTAAGGGAGCGCCCAGCCACCCATGGGAGAAAACTCATTTCGGCCGCTTGTATCCGAGATCTTGTCCTTTCGGTCATGACCCAAAGCTCATGACCATAGGTGAGAGTCGGAACGTAGATTGACCGGTAAATCGAGAGCTTCACCTTTCGGCT